>LPNX010670677.1:105866-158779 GCA_001517045.1 Pseudotsuga menziesii
TATGTCTGTGTGTGTGTATCACTCCCTCAGCCCCCAAAATCTCATAGCCTCTCTCCACCTTCTATATATCTACCTCAATATGCTTCCCTCCATATCACTCTCTATATCATTCACCCCTCCCCACTCTCTCTTTATCGCTCACCCCTCTTTCCCTCTCTCCCACACAATATCTCACTCTCTCTCTATATGTGCGTGTGTGTGTGTGTGTGTGTGTGTGTGTGTGTGTGTGTGTCATCCTCCCTCTCTCTATATCTCTATGTGTGCAGGTGTACCTCCCTCACTTGCCATATCTCATAACCTCTCTCCACCTCCTCTATACCTTCCCTCTATCATTCTCTCTCTATTTCTCACCGCTCCCCCTCTCCTTATGTCGCTCACTCATCCCCCTCTCTACCACATAATCTCTCTCTCTCTCTCTCTCTCTCTCTCTCTCTCTCTCTCTTTGTGTGTGTGTGTCCCCTCCTCTCTCACAAACTCCCTCTATCTCTCCCTCTGTATGCACATTCTATTTACCTCCCTCACTAGTCCTCCCTCTATAAATCTCTTTATCCCTTCTATCTTATTACCATCCCTCTGTTCCATTATCCCTCTACCCTATCCTCTCTCTCTCTCTCTAAACTTGCATCCCTCCCCCTATCTATTTTCACCCTCCCTCTCTATGTTTATCTCTCTCACAACCTCCCTCTCTCTCCATCGCTCAACCCTCCACCTTCTCTCTTTGACACAATCTCTCTCCCTCTCTCTCTACATGTCTGTCCCTACCCCCTTTATATCCTTGTGTATATCTCACCCTATTACACACACAAACACACATTCTATCCATCCCTCACTATTTATTTCCTTCACTCTATATCCATCCATCCATCACTCCCCCTCCTCCCCCACCCCTCTCTCTCTCTCTCTATGTTTTCAACTTATCCCTTCTCCTCAACCCCATACCTCATCATGATCCTTATTGTTTGTTTCATCGCATCTCATTCCCCTCTCTTTAATTTCCCCCTCCTTCATATCTCTCATCCAACACACCCTATTCCTCCTCTAATAATCCATATCCACCTTTCCATTCACCAATACTCTCTCTCATGAAACCATCACCCACTTCCTCCACTCCACCTTATCCCCCTTTTCCACTCAAGTATCATGTACTACTTCTAACCCTATATGTCTTCAACACCTTTTCTCCTCCTAATAGTGCTCTCAATCCCCACTCCGCTTCACGTTTGTAACCTATCATGTTCCCATTCCATTCATCTTTCTCCAATGGAATTTACAACATCCTCCTATGACCCTTAACCTTCCCCACCCCATCTCAACTATTAACCATACTCACTTGAACTTACAACATCCTCATCGTCCCTTGACCCTTCTCCACCCCCTCTCAAATATTAACCATCCCCACTTGAACTTCCAACATCCTCCTACGCCTTTGACCCTTCCCCACCCCCTCTCAACTATTAACCATCCCCACCTAAAATTCCAACATCCCCCTAGGCCCTTGACCCTTCCACGCCCCCTCTCAAATATTAACCATACATTTGATGTCTTGCATATGGCGCTAGATGTTTTGCTCTACATAATGCACACACGATATAGAACTACATAATGCATGTGTGTTTTGTAGTTCTATAACGCGCACACGTTTTGTAGTTCTATAATGCTCACATTTTGTAGTTCTATGATGCAAACGTGTTTTCCAATTCTATAAGGGTGGGAAATGTAATTTGAATTTAAGCATGCCAGTTCACTTGCTTACATGTCACCAACAATCCTATGTGTATTGTTTGGTGTTTGCTTTGATAATACTAAACCTGTGCTATGGTATATAATAAACCATAGCTAATTCGGCCTTTCTTCCCGTTTCTGAAGAATTTGTTGTTTACGCACTCGTTACAATATGCTACACACAATGGTTTTTGACGAAATCTTAAACATAAAGAACATTTTTCTGCAGATTCTAAATCTGTAATTTTTATTAAAAATATTATATTTTCCTTTTTTTTTTCAATTTCTATTGTGTCCTAACTCCTTAACTCAAAAACATGTTGTTAGTGTTTTTTCCATAACTTTTTGAAGTCTTAATCATTTTAAAAGGAAATTACATGGTGCATTAGAAGACATTGAACTCTACATTCTATAAAAAAAAAACATTTCATGATTACTTCATTAGGACCTTCAAAGGATGCACCCACAAAAGACGTACCATTTTCGAGGAATGATCACTTAGATAATTATAAAAAAAAAACATTAAAAATTACTAATTTTATTTTCGAAAAATAGCGTTACACTAGTTATATATGTTCTCTACATGCCTGCAAATTTTTCTATCCCAAAACCATCATTTAGGACCTCAAATGCTACACCCACAAAAACATATGCCTTATCATTTTCCTAAAAAATAAAAAGTGACTGTTAGAAAAATGAAACTTGACAAAGTTATAAAAAAATTGAATACATAAAACTTATATATTTGGAAACGTGATTCAATTCCTATATTTAATCCCTTTTACTCAGCAAGACATTTTGTGTCAGTATCTCAAAAATACAATTAAGTTGAGGGATGTATGATTTTTCAGTTTTCTATTGCATCCAACATGCCAAACTTACCCTCATTATCTTGCACTCACCTGATAATAATAAAGACCAATATAAGTGACATATTGGATTATCAAAAGTAATAAAACTCCCAGTCAACTTCTAACTATCTATATCCAGTAGTAATAACTACCTTCAACCTTTGGAGTTTCCAACAATTGCCATGACACACTACCTCCTAATGACTTACCTAGGCAACACCACACATTGAAAACATCTAAAAAATAGGCATGTCATTTGATTGGTTGACAGTCACCTTGGGAAGTTATAGATCAAATTTTTATCATATCAAAAGAGTACTAATTGTCGTGAGTTATTAGTACATGCTAGAGTCTATAGAACCCGGGGAAGTATCTTAGTTGATTGGTGCTTCTGAGTCCAAGACCGAAGTAGTCAAGGTTGGAGGTTTAATTCTTAGAGTCTTTTAGGGTTAGGATCCAAAAACACAAGCTAACAAGGTAAATGCCGTTCAGGTAGGCTCCTTTGGACAAAATTATAGACATTTTAATTCAAAATTATAATTTAATAATTTATTTATGATATAAGATTCATCTTATATTCTTTTTTTTCAGGAAGAAAAAAGTTTGTCCTTGATATTCTATTAAGAATCAAAGGGCATCTAAAGTGCCAACCCAAGATATGGGTTACATCCATGAGAAGTATACATCATACAAGAATAGTCACCTCACTACCAGTAGCAACCAGGGGGACTATAGCAGATCAACAGAGAAAGTGTTCCCATCAGTAAATTGTCTCATCATAAAGCAGATCTGTGTTGTAAAACCATATCTACCATGAGCCAAAGAGATCAGAGCAGCAAACTAAAAGAGCTCGCTCCAAGATCATCTAATAAATAGAAAAAAAATGGAGTAAGCTCCACTAACAAGCATCAAAATAGCTGGAAAGTATCATGAGTGAACAAATGGTCCTCAGTAAATTCAAAGAAGCAGCCAAAACCCGGGCCCAAAGTGAGAGCAGTTTTAGAGAGGAGGTCTGCAATCTGATTGTGTTCACGGTAGATATGGCTGAATGACAAATCAGGAAAGCATGTGAAGAGCTTTCTAGTTTCCCTGCACCAATGGAATAGTTCAGGTGGGGAGAGAGAAGTGGATCCCTTTGCCCAGTTGATGATGACTGAAGAGTCACCAAAAATATGGATTAGGGGAATCCCCATCATTTGGGAAGTAAGAAAAAGTGCCCATAAGCCGAGCAGTTCTGCTTTTGTGTTGGTGCTATTTCCCACTCCCAGCGCAAACTCGAAAGTGTGTGACTCATTCATGTACAAGCTGTATCCAACACCACCCACATTATTTGCAGAAGGCCCATCAAAAAATCCACAGGGGAAAACCATGCTAGGAACGGGCCCAATCTCTCTGATCCTTTTAACTTTGATAATCGGTGGACAATACAGTTGCATGGAATAATAGATCTGGTTCAAAATGATCAGGACAAACAGTTTCTTCCCATCGAATATATATAAGTTCTGAGCTTTCCAGATGGCCCACATAGTGTGGAAAGCGATAGTACTGAGAGCGGAGTGCCTCGAGAATTTTGCAATCCAATGGTCGATGAACAAGCCAAGAGAATCAGATCATGAAGGAGGAGAAATATGGAACCGATCACATATGTGAGAAAAGACATTCTTCTAGAAAGTGCAGTGAGAGAAAATATGCAGAACTGACTCTTCATCATTATTGCAGAGAGCACAAATACCCAGTCCATACCAACCTCGTTTCTGTAGGTTATCCTAGGTAAGTATTTTGTTTCTCATGACGAGCCAGATAAAGCATCCAATTTTCTTAGGCAGAGTACCGGACCACAAGTATGAATGGAGCCTGCCACCCGACGAGGGGAGAAAGTTTCACAATGCAATCATATACTAATTTGGCCGAGATGGATCCATCATGTTTATTAAAAGCCCATAAAAGAGTATCAGACTATGAAGTGATACGAATTCCATAGAGTTCTAGACCCCACGTATAAGCATCCCATGCATCTTTCCAAGCACCAGCAATACATAAATCCTTAGCCGAGTACCAGTAATGTTGTGAATCAGGTAATGTAACGCGTGCCTGTGAAAGGGTAGTGATATCCAAGTCCTCAAGGAAGGTTCTCAACCCATCCGGGAGCGAGAGGGAAGTGGGGACACCAATGACTGGATCAATACCAATAAGGACATCTGTACCATTTCCCACCTACCATGCTAGATTACATCCCAGCCAAGGAAGAGTCTAAAGAAATCCCTTCGAGATGATAGAGACCCCACGAGAGCAGAATTTTTTCCTTCTGAGCCAAGCTACCATCGAGAGGTTTTTTAAATATTTGCTGGTGAGAACCCAGTTCCAAAGACCACTGTTCTTCAGAACCATCCAAAGGTTCTTAAGACACAATGCAATGCTAAACGAGTGCAGGTTTTTTATACCCCAATCCTCGTTCTCTTTCGGCCACGAGAGACTCTGCCAATTAACCAGATGGTACTTATGATTCTTGCCAGTGGAGCCCCATAAAAAAGCAAAGGTGATGCTTCTAAGCTTGTGAAGAGCGGACACTGGGATGGGGGCTAATCCCAGCCAATAAACCGGAATACTGGAGAGCACAGCTTGTACAAGTATCAGACGCCCACCCAGTGAGAGTAACTTATGAGTCCAGTGACAAATCCTATTCTCATATTTCTTAACCATCCAATTCCAATCACTTACCCTATATCCCAAAGGTTTCAAGAAATAACCAAGATACTTAAACCTAGATACAATTGGCTCCATCTGATATGGGAGGAACCTGGCAATGTCCTGGAACATATCATCATCTATATTATTGTACAGAAAGCACGATTTATCTGGACTAATACACATCCCAGAGGCCTTGCAGAAAGTACATAGAATAACATCAAAGGCAATCCATTCCTGTAAAGTGCCAGTCTCCATTAAGATTACATCATCCACAAAATGGAGGTGTGTAAGAGTAAGTGTGGAAGTGATCTTAATACCTTGTATGAGGCCATGGTCCCTAGCATCATATATTAAGAGGATGATCCCTTCGATAACAAAGATGAAGAGAAATGGGGATAAAGGGCAGCCTTGTCTGATGCCACGAGAAGCTGAGAAAAACTTTGAAGGGGTACCATTGATTAGGACAACAAAATTTGCAAAGGTGAGGCATCCCATAATCCAATTAACAACCAGGAGTGGAACCCCAATCTGTATCAAAATGAGGCGGATATAAGACCAATTCTCATAATCAAAAGACTTAATCAAATCCAGTTTGAGAATGAAGGCACAAATATTCTTAGTCTTTACAGAATGGAGAGTCTCCTGAACAATACCTATAGGCTCAGCAATCTGTCGGTTTTTAAGAAAGTGATATTGTTCCTGGGAAATACAGGTATCCAGAGAAGGTTGAGCCTGACAACAATAACTTTAGAGATCAATTTATATAGTAGATTACACAAGGAAATGGGCCTGAAGTCAACGAAAGTAGCAGGCTTATCTTTTTTGGGGATCAGCGCAAGGAAGGTAGAGTTCAAGGAGAGAGGGATAAAGCCCGATACCCTGGCTGAATCTACTGCAGACAATAATTTGTGTCCCATAAGATCAAAAAAGTGCAGGTATAACTCAACAAGCCAACCATCCAGGCTGGGGCTCCTGTCTTTTTTAAAAGATTTCAAAGCTGACTCAATTTCCTTCAGTGAAACAGGGGAAGAGAGACTGTGGGCACCCTCATTGGAGATGATGTTAGCGAAAAGCATGACAACCCTGAGTTGTTCCAGAAAGTAGTTTTTTTTATCATCATGAAAAATATGGACATAATGTTCTTGTCCCAACTCTTTAAGGGCAGACTCATATTCAAAGCTATTACCATCATCATCACACAAAGAGCATATCGAGTTCTGGTTCCTTCTCCCCGAAGCCAACATGTGGAAATATTTGGTGTTCAAATCACCCAACAGTGTCCATTTAGTTCTGCTCTTAAGTTTCCAAGTCAGTAGATAGTGCTCCAGAATCTTCTTTTTATTGGATCTAAGAAGAGCCAAGGACTCTTGGTCCTCTTGGGAAAGGATTCCAGCAGAGGAGCCCAAGAGAAAAGTATCAATAGCACTGTCAAGACGGGTCGACTCAGATTCCATTTGAGAATTTTTGTCCTTGATCCAAACCTTAACCTCCATCTTGACAGAATGCAACTTGTGATATAAGGAGTCAAGGTCAAGAGCAGAGTCCCTAGGGTTAAGTGCAGTCCACTTCTGAGATAGCCACAGAGTAAAATCAGGATCATTGAGCCATGATCTGTTGAACTTAAAAGGGTAGTTGCAAGACCCCCTCTGTTTGTTCCATTCGAAGCATATCGGAAAGTGGTTAGAGATATCAGCACAATGAGTCCACACCCTATGGACCCCCAGGGATGGGATCAAAGAAGATGAAATTAAAAATCTATCTAATCTTTTACTAATGCCTTCAGTACCAGCACGTCCATTTCTCCATGTAGGCCCAGCATCAAGAGGAGCAATACCCAGAAGTCCCATCAAGTCAAATAGGGACTAGAAGTGAGAGGAGAGGGTATCTGGTGAGGCCTTCTGCCCCCAAATCTCAGAGGATTTCAAAATCAGATTAATATCACCACCCAAGACAAGATTTAGAGTGCTGAGAATACCCCCTCTGTGGGCCATTTCCCAGAACAGTTCCCGATTCCTATAGGGACCATATACATTAAGGATGGCTAAGGGTATAGGAAAACCACAGAAAGATGCCTTAACCAAGATGCCAACACAAGTCTCGAAAGCCTGACATTTGATCCTCTGTGGATTCCAAGCCGTGAGGAGCCCTCCTGAAAGGCCAGAAGCCCTGATGGTGCAAAATTCCCAAGAAGGTAAGAGTTTAGAAAAAGCAAGTAAAGATGGATAGGTACTGCACATGGTCTCTTGAAGGAAAATCATATCCGGGCCCAGAGAATGGAAGAGAGGGCAGAGGCAAATATGTTTGGTCTTACCTCCTAGACCCCTAACATTTAGGGACAAGATCTTCATTAAGGAACATCCTGATGGGGAGACATCGCTCTAAATCCTCGGGAGGGTATACTGCGGGCAGCATCTTTGATTGCAAACATAGAGGGGAATATAGGGAGGAGAAGCAGAGGAGAGACCCCCCTTCAACTTGTCCTTTTTCTTCTTCCGAATAGTCACATTTGCAAATCGAATAGAGTTCAGGTGTAGAGTGGAGGGGGAAGTAGGAGTAGTGGCAGAGAAAATGGACAGTGATTTCTGGAGGGAGGGGTCAGAAAAGGAGGGAGAAGTAGCAGGGCTACAGGGGGATGAAGGCATAATCGGAGGAGTGCTACGGTTTGAGAGAGGTGGAAATTCCACGAAAGACATTAAAGACGGTAAAGTCTGTGATGAAGAGGGGATCGTGATGATAGGAGGTGATGGAGCAGGAGAAAGTGCCTGGCTTATAAGGGGTGGAAATTCCATGACAGACGATAAAGAAGGTAAAGTCAGAGATGAGGTGGGGTTCAATATAACAGGTAGCAATGAAACTGGTGAACGAACCTGAACACTATCAAGAATAGGCAAGGAGGGTTCAGATAGAGAGACCAAGAGGGGAGAAGGAGTCGAGGTAGAGATAGAAGGTGGAACTTTAACCCGAGACTGAACCAAATCATCAATGGCATCAAGAAAGGAGTCCGAGACATCTTCAGAGAGGGAGAGTGCATGGGAAAAAATACCTTGAATGGAGTGTTCCTGCGCAATAGGGGCAGCCCGTTCAGTGACAGCTGGTGAGCCATCTGAACTCATGCATGTACTCTCAGTCTGCAATAATGGACATGATATCTGAAGGTGTCCGGTATCATGACATACCCTGCAACGGAACGGAACATGTAGGTAATCTAGTTTCTGGATCATAAGATGTTCGTTGCATAGAATCTCAACCTCTGCAGGTAACCCGAGTGAGATGTCCAGCTCAACAAGGACCCGAGCAATCCTTTTGTCATACGCGAGATGGAAATCATCATTCACGTCGACATACCTGCTAATAGTATTGGCAATCCCTTCCAAGACGTGCTTGTTCCAAAGAGGGAAAGGCAGATGTGGGAGCAGCACCCAGACTCTGACGCTTCATAATTCTTTCTCGAAGAGGATCAAAATGGGAATGCCAGCGTCCCAATACCAAGGAACCCGCTCCAATGCGCCAAATGCCTTCAAGGATACAAGAGCAGTGCGCCTCCTCCAAGAATACGAAAACTATCCATCCAATATTTGATAATAAACTGATGGTGGGGATGTAGTCAAAGAGGGGCTTCCAATGCTGAGTAGCCCAGTCTACCTAGGCCGCCTTCCCCATCCTGCAATAGTCTAATCACCCAACTAAAGCATGTGAGCACAACGATGAAACCCTATCCATAAAAATATCATGACCGAGCACAAAACGGAAGCGCCCCTCCTGAGACTTTATGCATTTGGCATGACGCTTGCGTCGGAAGCGCAAGGGTACCACAAAGTCAGCCATGATAGAAACCCTCGAAGTCAACCCAAATCGGTCGAGACTGACAACCAAAGCCACAAACCATGCACGCCCGACAACGGTCACCGAAAACTGACTAAGCGAGCAAAGAGACCCATCCCTCCAGTCCCAGACCATCAATGGGGAAAATACCGAAACCAAAACAGGGACAAGTCGGAGTCAACCCCCGGAACAAGTGCAGGAATAAACCCTAAAGACGAAGAAAAATAAAAAAGAAAGAAACCCCAGATGCCGCCGATCGGACAGTAAGCCTAGTGGAGTGGCTGCGTGAAAAGGACAGTAAGCGAAAAGGGAACCACAAAATCCGGTAAAGAACCCTAAGTCCCCGGAGACAACCAAGAAAACAGTAGAAGTCAACCCAAAATGTGCCGACAGGGACAGCAAAAAAAACCAAGAACAAGCAACAAGAACCTCATGCAAGGGTGGTGAACCCGACACAACCCAAAACCACAGAGGCAACAGATAATTCATTTCCTTCCCACTTTTTTTCCTTGGTTGGTACTAGTCCCCCAGTGAAGGGGAGGGACTCCAAGAGTGCTGCCAATGTGAGAAATACCCACCCTGCAAGATCAAATCCCTGACCAGAAACCAGCCCAAGAGAACAGTAAACACAAACAACGGCCAAACCACAAGACAAGGTAAAGAAACGAACCCGGAAACCAAAAACAGCCAACCCACAAAGCAAGGAGAAGAACGGACCAGCCAACCTACAAAACGAGGAGAAAAATGGACCAAGGAGCTCGTAAGGTAAGAAGCATTAGTCATAGGAAAAGGACCCAGAAGGCCCTTCATAGAGGCAAAAACCGCCATAAAGAACCTGCAACAGTGCACCGACACGGCTCCATGCTCCTCTCTCAAGCATCTAGTTGCCCAAAGCATATAAAGCTACCAAGATTCATCTTATATTCATTTTTAATTACGAACAATAACACTCTGATTATCATATGTCATAACGACAAATAAAAGATACACTCCATAGCAAAAACGTGGGGTATGCGTATGTCCCGCCAAAGGAGGAAGAAAAATAGAATGAGTGTATCTTTCTTGAATTATAATAGAGCTTAAATACACGATATCGGTTTTAACATGTCCAAACCAATTCTTATACATTAAAATTTGATGGCATATAGAAACGAATGATAAGATTCAAACCAATTTTATATTCGTTACGAAATAACTAAAGCTGACTTTACATATCATGTTAATATTTTTTTTAATTTCTGTTTATTTAAATATAAAGTGCGCTTGTATACTAGTTTCAAAAGGGAAAGATAAGATTCAGAACCAATTTTATATGAGTTACAAAATAATTAAAGCTGACTTTAGATATCATGTTAAATTAATTTTTTTTATTTATATTTATATTTATATTTATATTTATATTTATATTTAAATATAAATATAAAGTGCACTTGTACGCTAATTGTAAAATGAAAAGAAATGACATGAAATCAAATTAATCTTATGCTTTTATTTAAATATAAAGTGCACTCGTATATTTTATATACTAGTTCTAAAATGACCCGAAATCAAATTAATCTTATGCTGATCACAAACGAGCCCATTGAAAAGTTGACATTTTTATGTGACTATAAAAATGAATTATTTTATAAGTTTGATATACATGAGTCACACAAGAAGTGTTGGGCTCGCGTTAGACAAGTCTAGAAGTTGTGAACAACGACTAGTAAAACATACATGACCTATAACCTGCATAAAGAGTCACCATCAATTTGGAGGACAAAATCATATGAGACATAATATATAAAATGCATAAAGAATCATCATCAATTTGGAGGACAAAATCATATGAGATATAATATATAAAAAATTCATGGATGATAAAATACAAAATACATTGGTTATCTAGGAGTTGAGAGCTTGTTTATGCAAAATCACCTACAAATGACATGCAGACTTGAATAAGCATTAGATATAAATATAAGACACTGTTTTACAAGAACCTTAGTCGCAACAGAATAATCATCAAAGTCATGCTCTAGTCGATGCTTAAATAAAACATGAAAGTTAATCAAGTTGGTTAGTCTATGACGGGTCTAGCAATGCTAGTTGCATAGCTAGATGGCGAGGGATTGAATACTCATCCATAGGTTGAGTAGGTACTTGTTCTTGATGATCCCTCTCATCATATTACAGAAGAAAAGGAATGAATCCTTAACAATCTAGCATGTATCTAAAACTATATCACTACCATGTAAGAGATCATTCAAAGTTAAAAAGGGTTGGCACAAACGCACATGCCCAATAAGGGAACATGAGTGGATACATTTATAACTAGTGATTCATCAAAGTTAACAAATGCATAAAACACATACCAAAAGGGATCGATCCACATGTGAACATAGATGTTATCTATGGGATCATATTATATGTCTACATTCTTATATGTCTACATTCGTGACAAACAATTAACATGAATTTTAGTAAGACAATGCATCCTCTTTTGGGGCTGAATCATATAGTTTTTAAGTTGGTGGATTAGTGGGATAAACCCTCCACGCTCATGAGTGCCACAATGGTAAGCCTATCAACATTGGCTTGTAGGTGGAGTTGTGGCGGGGGATCCATTAATGTCTAGTAGTGTATCCTAGCTAAGTGTTAAGTCTACATGGTAGGTTAGACTATATGTTAGGTTAGTCTACGTTATAAGGTGTAGTTTAATAGTTGTGTGTGTGTGTGTGTGTATGTGTGTATATTAGCACATAAATACATAACTATACATATTTTTGTGGACTATGAGCTACTAGAAGAAGTTAATGAGGAATTTGTAATGAGTGCAGTCACTCTATATAGCTACATACATGTATTCGTCTATAAATATTTAAATAAGAATGTGTAAAATAAGAATAAGGGATTGTGGATGGAAAATTTATAACAAGTCCAACTCTCCTCGACTGAGTGAAGAAATGACCTCCAAGTAGGGTTGATGTAAGTTATGAGGTTTGGCATGCAACTAGATTTGAATGGTGCCAATTAAATCAAAGAATTAGCATATATAAGAAATCTAGGTTTAGTGTTAGGTTGTGACTAGTATGGATAATTAAGAGTGAGTAAAGAGGTGTGTAGATGGATAGATTGCATATTCAGTTGCAACAATCAAAGTATTTTGACAAGCGAAGGTAAGTTTTTGTCTTATTATCCCTTGATCATTTATTGTGTATCATGACTCAATATTAAGAAAAAAAATGTAAGTATGTTGGGTGCATGACATGTGTCTTTTGTTTGCATAATTGAAATTCACAAAAAAGGGGTTTTGATAGTTAATAAGTTCACTGGTTAACTAGCATATTGATATAATGAATTTTTATAGATCACCGATTTCAGGACTCCACTAAGCAAAAAAGTAAAAAGGAGGACTAAATTTATTTATAATAACTCCTGAATATCTTCAAAGTCCTAATACGATTGCACAACTCTTCACATGTTAATTACTCAACATTCTATTACTAAAATTGAGTGTAAAATGAGAGTCATCTAGCACACAGAATTCAAAACCCTTGTACAATCTTTGTTCTTGGAAAAGTAATAAGTGTCAATTCCTACATTGTGTATCACTTACTTGTATCCATTAGATCAGGAACTGAGAAAGTATGAATACTTGGGCATTCTAGGAACCAGAAAAGGACAAATATATAGCGAGTTGAAAAGGTCGCTTGGAAACATAGATGAGGTGAGTAAATATGATATGTATTTATGTGAGAACTAAATGAAAGAACCCATATAGAATCATAAACAAAGCCATATTGCAATGAAAAAAAAGATACAATAAACTCATATTCTATTAAATGACAGAGATAGAATAAAATGTAAATATAACAGCTAGAATGGTGGTAGCTATCTCTGAGAAGAGATCTGGATGCTACACTCACATGTGCCAAGATGGATACAAAATGAGGAAAAAAGGATTTATTTATAATAATCATGAGGCGAGAAGACCAAAACTCCAAAACATAACCCAAGGAGATGAACCGTCATAAATGTTGCGGCCCCAAGGTGGTAAGTTGAACAATCAACATCCCGGGGTCATAACTTTTGCACATGATCTCCAATTCGGGCGTTCAATACCTTGTTGGAAAGGTCTATCCGAGTTTTACATCTTTCGACTATGACCAATTGAAATTTGTTGGAAACCATTTCCCCCCTATAACATACCCCAAATACCTGAATAGATTCTCCAGGTGGTAATATACAATAAAAAATTAAAAAATCACAACCAATAGATTTATAATCATTGTTCACTTACCCATAACCATACTTTTATAATTAAGAATCTACCAAATACAATCACTTTAATGTTTCTTTATATAAACAAATTATATTAGGGTACAACCATTACACCAGTCCCAAGACTATCTTTGGAATGAGATAACAATTTACACTTTAACCATGTCTTTTAAATTATGGTCCCTATATAGCAAGGTACCATACTTTGTACTTGATCTTCTAGGCGCAACCATCATAGATGACACATGAGTCTCCTAACTAGATTAAACAACAAGGTTTGATATACTTTAGATGTTAAAATAAACTAACTTAAAAATATGCACATATGCAATGATTTTACTCTACAATGTCTTTTAATTGTTCTCCCAATTCCTTTCACAGCCTTTCCATCCAACACTCGAATTCATGTGACTCAATATACATATTAGTACTATATATATCATCCTATAAATCCAAGAACATAAAATTCATAATAAACTTATAAACAAGATAACTTAAATCCTATAAACAAAGCTTACCATTACAGGTACTTCCTTAATATATGACTTTAGCTAGGGAGACTAAAATCTTGTCTATGACTTTCCTCCCAACCATAGGCTTCATCTAACGTATGTTTTTCTTTCTAAATCCACTACCGACATGGGTGGTAAATCCACTAGAGTTCCAGGTTATAAACAAAAACTCTCTAAGCTACAAGTTAAGATAGTATTGTCATGAAAGGGATACTTGTCCTATGGGAAAGAGACATAGAATTCTTAGTCGTCATAACCTTTGAATTTTAAAACCATTAAACATGAATAAACCCTCATCATGTTTTTCCATATTAAAAGGACATGTTAATACTATTATTTGAATGAATGGATACAACTATCTACCCCAAAATTCAAGAGTATACTAATACGCAATGCATCCACCATTCTATAACAATCTTTTATTTACCAATTTACTTATCCCAAAAAGTAATTATAAGTTACCTACAAAATCAAGAGGATAATCTCATAAACTATTTAGTAGAATATTCATATACTTAAGATAAGGACCTTTCCTATATGAATGGCCCCTTTCTAGTATTTAATATCAATTCCTTTCATGTTTAAAGTGATGTATGAAACCTTTTTCGTTAAGGAGTATAATTGAAAACAACAACAAAACTCACATTGTCACTGAGTCATATCTTTGTTTTTAATAATCCAAATAGTACGCATCATTGAAAAACTCGGCCTTTAGCAAAAATATGGATACGACATTGAAAAAAAAACTTATCCAAGGTAACTACCAATCTGAGATAAAACACTGGAAAATATTTAGCCATCAAATATATTTCAAGGCGCATGCGTTAACATAAAATCAAAATGTCGGAGTCAATCTTATGAATTACCAGGAAGAGCAAACATTGGGAATTTTTTCAACCTTTAGATCTTATCAACAAAATACTAGCTGAAAGTTTATAAAACGTAGGAAACCATTTCTATCAGCAAACCCATATTTCAACAATAAAATAGATAGATCTATAAAAAACGCAGGTATGTATCAAAAACACAGGTGCTTAATAACAGGTCAGCGATAGATCCGAACCATTGTTGGAAAATTATACACATTGCTGAGTAAACAAAACAGTTTGGAAATAGATCAAACCAGCAATGCAATAATATACACATTGTTGGGTAAACAAAATAGTTTGGAAATAGATCAAACTAACGATGCAATACTATACACATTGTTGGGTAAACAAAACAGTTTGGAAACAGATCAAACAAACGATGCAATAATATACACATTGTTGGGTAAACAAAACAGTTTGGAAACAGACCAAACAAACGATGCAATAATATACACATTGTTGGGTAAACAAAACAGTTTGGAAATAGATCAAAACAACGATTAAATAATATACAAATTGTTGGGTAAACCAAAACGGTTTGGAAATATATCCAATCCAAAAATGTAATTTACATATGGTGTTGCGTAAACAAAACGTTTTGGCAATAGATCCAGTCCAGCAATGCAATTTACCTACGGTGTTCGGTAAACAAAATGTTTTGGCAATAGATCCAATCCAACAATGCAATTTACATATGGTGTTGGGAAAACAAAGCGTTTTGGCAATAGATCTAATCCAACAATGCAATTTACATATGGTTTTGGGTAAAAAAATGTTTTGGCAACGGATCCAATCTAGCAATGCAATTTACAAATGGTGTTGGGTAAACAAAAACTTTTGGAAATAGATCCAATACAACAATGCAAAATATACACAACGAGTTCAATCCAATCGTGGAGCTACAAACATATATGGCTTTTATGAATCAAGAAAAATATACACAATGATTTCAATCCAAATCATAGGTTGCAAAAAAAGATCTTTCTTTTATGCTAGCATATAGCTTATTAATCAAATATACATAGATTACTACAGACATCTCAAACCAATACGTAGAGAAGAAAAAATACTACACATATGGATTCTTTATAACAGCGTTTTCATACCCAATCATGGAGTTTGCAAAAAACTGAGATTCAAAATCAAACTCTTATAGAATTTTATTTTTTGTAACCAATAAATAAGACAAATATACACACCAAACAACAATTTACTAGCGAGTTCCTTAGTCATGAGATATTCGAAAGCAACATGATATACTGGAGCATCCGCCCCAATGCATACTTCCTGCTCACACCATCCCTAGAGGGAACTCACTATTGGCCTGGAATCGTCCCCCCTCACTACTCAAAAAAAAATTCCTTAAAAAGGAAACTCTTTTCCTCTCGAAAAGACACATGGTCAATGGTTATCCATGTTTTCACTTGCATTTAAATCTACAAGACTACTCCATGATTCTCCTCAATCATATATCGTAAGACCCATTTCAATAAGGCTTAATGTTTAACGTTTTCCCTTGAGAATAAAAAATACAAGTGAATAAGATTACCACCAATGTGTGTATATATATATAATTGTTATTCAAATATAAATAAATGTACTAAACATATGGTAATATTTATGTTTTCCAAGCTCTATATAGTGTTATATATATACCAAATATATGTAATTGTTTATATTTTAACACACACACACATATATATGTAATAGTTTTAGCAGATAAAAGGTTTTTCTACTTTAATATACATATACATGAGGTTCCATGAGTATATGAAATAATATTTTTCTTCTACCTTTGTATAAACAAGTTTTTACTTGTCATAGTTACTCTTATGTTTTCAAGGTATGCTTTTAGGCGATAAATTTCTTCATGCTCGAGCCTTAGACTCATACGTTCACAGTAAACAAAATGATCTTAATTATAAGGGTAGATCATAAATTAAGCATGTAAGAAATTAACTAGTTTCTATTAAGTGACTTAAGGTCCAAGGTGAGTATTGCAACTAGTTTTCTCATTGAAACCAATATGATACCAATTTATCTTTTCTATATTCCCAAGGCTTTGGTAGTCGTCAACCTCCCTCCCTCGTGGATTCATCCCCAATCATCATTTTTAGTCTTGCAAGCTTTCAATCTCCTAGCATTATCAATTTCATGTATAATTTGATGAGGCTAGTATTAGTACTTACAGTGCTTTTTACATACATTTTTTCATTTTTGGTTACGTAATAAGAGGATGCCACATCCTTTCCCCCTTATAATTAGCACTGTCCTCGATGTTATATATTTGTCAAAGTTTTTTTTCATTTCTCTTTAGGTTCTCATTGATTTTTTTCGCATCGTTCATGATGTTTTTAAACTTTGTTACGGTCATCTTCAATCCTTTGTGATTCTTGCAATTATTTATCCTTCATAACCCACACTTTCGTGCAACAAAACCAAGTCTTCCAAAATTTATTCAGTAAACATGTCATTAATTCATAATCTAACTTAGAACATAAACAACAAGTCCTTTCTTTAACACAACATTTGCAATTCACGAAACATATTTTAGCCTTTGTTTGTGATTTTATCCTCATAAGAAGTCAGAATACAATAATATCCTCAAAAGAATTCATAAGTAATTCATCTTTACTTATCTTTTTCGAGGATGCATTTTACCTCTATTACTTGGATGCTTTAACAAGTCCTAAACTTAAGATAGACATCTCTTTCATTCGCAAGTTAGCATCATCTAATTCACATAATTTCAAGCAGTAACCATTTTTAAAATATATCATTCATCCTCACCCTTGAGGGAATTTTTTTTCCTACTCCAATATTCATAACATGTACACATTAAGACATTCAACATTCTAGTCACTAGGAAAATTGTTAATATGTCTTTTATTGTTACATCATGAATATGAACGACTTTCAACAACATTTTGTTGATAAGAAAACTCTCCCTTGAGTTTTTCATCTTTAACAACTCTTTGCTGAGCACAAAAATCTCTCTCAAGTTATGTCAGGAATTGGACTTACAGGCTAAAATTTGAGGTTGCTCTCCCTTTTGATTGCTAGTCAAACATTTTGCCTTCAAAAAGATCAAACAATGTCATGTCTTTCAGGTGTCAAACTGTGTGTCGAGGTCTTGCCATTGATATCAAAAACTCTCTCACAATTCCCCTAAAGCCTCCTCACTTGAGTCCAAGAATTTATTTTCCACCCAGCCTCTTGCTTGAGTTCATGAAATGTTACTTTACCAAAGTAGAGTTGGATCCTCAATTTTTCCACTTGGTGTTCACTCAAAGAAACGGTTCTTTTCCCCTCAAATATTGAGTCCATGAATTTTTTTTCCACCCATCCTCGTGCTTGAGTCAAGGAAAAGTTCTTTTAAATATCAATAATTTATTGTTTCTTGCATATTTGATAATTATAACATGCAACAAAATAGCATCAAATAGGTTCACCTATTTTCTTACTCATGCTTTAGTATATCTTTTCATGAGTCCTTGATATTTATTCAGATTCTTACCATATGCCTACCATGCATAATATCTTACACTCATGTATTTCAACAATTTCTAAAGAATACTGACCATCTGCCAAATTCACTTGTTAGTACCACTTTGTATTAACAAAAACTAATATTTTGTAAGAAATATTTTCCCTAAGCATAATAATAAGAAATCATCATTCTTACTATACTTAGAATACACATATATACCTTTTAAGTAATTATAATATCCTTTTGTTGAATTGAAAAGCAAGGGTACAAGCGTTTTCCAATGTCACACATTAGTTTTATACTCACTTATCCTATACAATCACATACCAAAATGAAACAAGGAGACTCCTACCAAATATTCTCCTTTATAACCTTACAACTTCCAAGTCATAGAAATCCTCACACCAGTAGAATGCCCGAGTAAACCAATCAAAGTTAATTCCTTTTAAAAATAATCTAGATACCTTAGTCTAGCAAGGCTATAATTATTGTGGAATATTTTTTTNCTAAAATAATATTAAATAAATCAGTTAGATCTGTATTTACGTTGACTCCTCGTTTAATCCAAACTTAATGGATCTTCTAACAGATCCAAGTAATTGCTTAGATTATCCATCTAAATCTCATCTTTGGCAATCCTACCAATTGGTTCAATCAAATTCAATTAGTTATATAAAGTCAACAAAATATATCAACCGTACTCACTCGAATAAAATGATTGTTGGAACTAAAAGGTATCCACTCTCAAGAATAACAAGATACGTAGAGAAATGTAATAAACATTTTAATTCGAACTACCAAGTAAACATATTTAGGAGAGTTCCTCAGCTTAGCATATAAACTTTACCTTTAAACATTCACAACTAGGATGACTTTCCATCTACCCTTTTACTCCTCCTTACAATAATCTATTTCATAAAGCCTTAACTCCAATAGTATAATTATTTCGATTACTTTCTTGTCCTTAAATAAAACTAATTGTAGAGTATGAGAAGATATTCATTGACTTGTATTTACCTATAAAATAGCATTCACATATATAATGAAACATATACAATGCTCACATATATACAATTCTATGCAATTATAATGCTTCAACAAATGGAACATACTTACTTGCAATTCAAAGACGGCTTGTCGTTTACCTCTTGTTGATCCTTGGAAATGAAGTTTTATGCTTCCATCTTATAAATGGAGTCCTTTGCTTGTTCAACTAACTTATATGTGTTTCTTCCGACTGAGCCCAAATAAGCCTGAGTGTTTGTAACATGTGTCCTGATACCACATGTATCATACCGCAAATACCTGAATAGATTTTCCAAATGCCAATATATAATAAAAAAAAAAATTAATCACAGCCAATAGATTTAGAATCATTGTTCACAGACCAATAACCATACTTTTATAATTAATAATATACCAATTACAATCACTTTAACGTTGATTTACATAAACAAATTATAATAAGGTACAACTGTTACACTAGTCGCAAGACTACCTTTGGAATGAGATAACGATTTACAATTTAACCATGTCTTTTAATTATGGTCCCTACATAACAATGTACCATACTTTGTACTTGATCTTCTGAGTGCAACCATCAGAGATGGTGCATGGGTCCCCTAAGTGGATTAAACAACAATGTTAAATATAATTTATATCTTAAAAGAAGCTAACTTAAAAGTATGCACATATACGATAGTATTACTCTACAGTGTCTTCCGAGAGTTCTCCCAATTCCTTTCACAGCTTCTGCAGCCAACACTTGAGGTCATGTGACTCAACATAAATATTAGTACTATATATATCAACCTATAAATCCAAGAACATAAACTTCATAAATAACTTATAAACAAGATAAATTAAATCCTATAAACAAAGCTAACCATTACAAATACTTATTTAATCTGACTTTAGCTTGGACGACTGAAAGTGTGTCTATGACCTTCATCCCAACCATAGGCTTCATATGACGTATGTTTTTCTGTCTAAATCCACCCCCAAGCTGGGTGACGAATCCACTAAGGTTGCAGGTTAGAAACAGAAACTATCTAAGCTCCAAGTTAAGATAGTATTGTGATCAAAGGGATACTTGGCCTATGGGAAAGAGACTTACAATTCTTATTCATCATAACCTTTGAATTTTAAAACCATTAAACATAACTAAACCCTCATCATCTTTTGTCCATAACAAAAGGACACGTTAACACTATTATTTAAATGAATGGATACAACTATCCACCCCCAAAATTCAAGAGTATACTAATACGCAATGTATCCACCATTCTAGAACAACCTTTTATTTACAAATTTACTTATACCAAAAAGTAATTATAAGTTACCTACAAAATCAAGAGTGTAATCTCATAAACTATTTAGTAGAATATTCATATACTTAAGATGAGGACCTTTCCTATATAAATGAGCCCTCTCTAATATTTAATATCAATTCCTTTCATGTTTAAAGTAATGTATGAAACCCTTTTTTATTAAGGAGTATAATTGAAAACAACAACAAAACTCACATTGTCACCGGGTCATATATTTTTTTTTAATAATCCAAATATAATGCAACATTGAAAAACTTGGACTTTTCCAAATATATGGATTCAACATTGAAAAAAAAACTTATCCAAGGGAGAAACCAATCAGAGATAAAACGTTGGAAAATATTTAGCCATCAAATCTATTTCAAGGCGCATGCGTTAACATAAAAATCAAAATGTTGATGTCAATCTTATGAATTTTACCAGCAAGAGAGAAGATTGGGAAATTTTCAACCTTCAAATCTTATCAACAAAATACTTGCTGAAAATTTATAAAACGTAGGCAACCATTTCTATCGGAAAACACAGATTTCAACAATAAAACACATAGATATATAAAAAATGCAGGTGATTAATAACGGTTCAGCGATAGATCCGAATTGACGATGGAAAAATACACATTTTTTAGTAAAAAAAACAGTTTGGAAATAGATCAAACCAATGATGCTATAGTATACACATTGTTGAGTACACAAAACAAATTGGAAATAGATCAAACCAGCGATGCAATAATATACACATTATTGGGTAAACAAAAAAATTTGGAAATAGATCAAACGAGCGATGCAATAATATGCACATTGTTGGGTACAAAAAATAGTTTGGAAATAAATCAAACCAATGATGCAATAATACACACATTGTTGGGTAAACAAAATAGTTTAGAAATAGATCAAACCAGCGATGCAATAATATACACATTGTTTGGTAAACCAAAACAGTTTGGCAATAGATCCAATCCATCAATGCAATTTAGATACGGTGTTGGGTAAACAAAACATTTTGGAAATAGATCCAATCCAGCAATGAAATTGATATGCGTTGTTGGGTAAACAAAAGGTTTTGGCAATGGATCCAATCCAGCAATGCAATTTACGTACGGTGTTGGGTAAACAAAACATTTTGGCAATAGATCCAATCCAACAATGCAATTTACATACGGTGTTGGGTAAACAAAACGCTTTGGAAATAGATCCAATCCAGCAATGAATTTACATATGGTCTTGGGTGAACAAAAAAATTTGGCAAAAGATCTAATCTAGCAATGAAAAATATCATACAACGAGGTCAATCCAATCATGAAGCTACAAATAGATCTGGCTTTTATGAATAAAAAAAATATGTGACAGCGATTTCAATCCAAATTGTGGGTTGCGAAACATATCTGGTTTGTATACCAGCGTATATATTATCAATCAAATATACATAGATTATTACAGATCTCTCAAACCATTACACAGAGAAGAAAAAATACTACAGATCTGGATTCTTTATAACCGTATGTTTTCATACCCAATCGCGGAGTTTACAAAACACAGAGATTCAAAATCAAAATCGTACATAAGTTTCTTTTCTGTAACCAATAAATAAGATAAAGATACATACCAAACAACAATTTACTAGCGATTTCCTTAGTCATGAGATATTCGAAAGCAGAGCGATATACAAGAGCATCATCCCCGATTAGTCATGAGATATTCGAAAGCAGAGCGATATACAAGAGCATCATCCCCGATGCGTTCTGGTTTTCAAGGTATGCTTTTAGGCGATAAATTTCTTCATGCTCGAGCCTTAGAATCATACGTTCGTAGTAAAATGAATTGTCTTAATTATAAGGGTAGATGATAAATTGAGCATGTAATAAATTGACTAGCATCTATTAAGTGACTTAAGGTCCAAGGTGAGTATTGCAACTGATTTCCTCATTGAAACCAAGATGATACCGAGTTATATTTTCTAGATTCCCAAGGCTTGGGTAGTTGTTAACCTCTCTCCCTAGTGGATTCACCCCCAATCATTGTTTTTAGTTGTGCAAGCTTTCAGTCTCTTAGCATTATCAATTACATCTATAATTTGATGAGGCTAGGATTAGTATTTACACTTCTTTTTACTTGCACTTTGTCATTTCCATTTTCATAGTAAGGGAGTGTTATTTTGATGTTATTTTGTTACACGTTGTAATTATCAATTTGGGCACTCGATAGCCCAAAATGATGATCTCCAGTTAGGGCGCTCGATAGCCCGTTCGAAAGGTCCATTAGAGGAAATTTCAACTCAAAATGGGTGTTTTAACCCTCATTCAAATTCCATGTCATCATGTGTTAGCCAATGAAATTTCTTTAAATTTGAAATACCATATACGTATTAAACACTTTTTTAATATAAATTTAGGGAGAGGTATCATAAAAAAAACTACTTTTTTTGTTCGTATTTTCGACATATCTCCATGTGTTTTTACTCAAATTTTGATCGGGAGAGCTCATTGGACGTGGAATTAAATTTCGCATCCAACAATTATCACTCAACATACTTTCGACGGGCTGCTCTAACCCAAAAATAAGAAATACCTGAAAAAAACGTGATGATGATGTGTGGAGGCATGCGCTTTAGGTACTTAGAGATCCACGAATACAACCCCATATGGTTTTGGTGCTACAAAGGGTGGGGAGGTAGGTCTACCAATATGGCCTAGGCTTGAGCGATGGTATTTAAATGAGGGTTGGAACTGGAAACTTAAATCAGTCTGACTGCGATAAAGGAATATAGTGATCAGCTGAGTATAGAGCTTCTACTGGAATGCTGGATATAAAGTAAGCTCAAAGTTTATGGAGAGAGTAGATAGGTTGTTGGGTTAAGAAGTTGATGGTAAGACCTACCAATAAGTGTTCACAATCAACCTATGGACTGGCGTTAATGGGAGCCAAATACATCATCACATTTTTTTCAAGCATTTCTTGTTTTTGGGGTAGCAAGGTCCATCAAAAGTATGCCAATTGGGTACTCGTTGGATGCGGAATTTAATTCCATATCCAATGATCTTACCTGATCAAAATTTGTGTAAAAACATAGGGAGATATGTCAAAAATATGAACAAAAAAGTAGTTTTTTTTTTCTTCCTCCAAAATTAAAAAATATTCTTTCATTATTTTAACTATTATTTTATTATTTTCCTTAGGAGGCCCATTTTGAGTTGAAATTTTCTCTAATGTATCTGAGTTTTACATCTTTCGACTAAGATCAATGCCCTGAATAGAAAAAAATCATCGTTTAGGGCCTCCAAAATGACCCCAGAAGTTTGGGACCCAAAAAACTATAGAAAAATAACTAGGAAACTGCCACAATGGACAATTGTTTTGAGCCAGTAGATTAGGTGGGTGGCCATCGATTTCCATCTAGATGAATCCTCCCCCCTTAGGAAGCAATGGTCTCCATTATGTCAAATCCCACATCATATCTCGAAATGTGTGTTGAGATGATCTCCTAGTGTGACATTTACTTAAGTGAAGAGGATTCTATTGCAGCTGCAACATTTTCCCAAAATTCTAAAAATTTTAGGACCCTCCTCTACTTTGATTTAGTTGGTTTTTCTTCTCGGTTTGGTCTATGGATTTTTGGAATGTTTTACAGCGCTTTGAATTTCTATCAATCGATCTGTTTTCTCCGTTAATACTTAGAATGGTCCCATCTATAATCAAGCTCATCGTTGCTTTTTGCTTACCCTTCGAAATCATTCTGAATCGGGAGTTAAGTCATTGGTTTTTCTTTTTCGCCGTTGCAGAGGTTTGCTGCTTTGTATTTCATCGTTGCGGGTGGCTTTTGATTCTTCACCGTTGTGGGTGGAATTTTGTTCTGCATCGGAAGGGGATGAATATCTCCTTGGCCGACGTTGTGGACGGGTTATTGTTTGGTCTCCGACGTTGCGGACCATGCGGGGTTCTGAGGTTTCGTTTCCTCACCGATCCGTGTGTATCGGAGCTCGTTAACTTTTGTTCCCTCTGCCGTTGCAGGCGTGTTCGAGTTTCAGTTTTCCGATGTAGAGCCTCCGGGTGGCCGATGTGAGTTACGAACGTTGTTTTGTTATGCATCGCCTGCCGTTGCGGAGGAGTCCAAGTTGTCTGTCTCCGATCTCGGTCCTCACCGACGCCCGATCATTGTTGATTCACACGTTCTATTAGCCGTTGCAGGTGAGTTGGTGTTGGGGACTGTCCGTTGCTGCCGAAGGGCTGGGGTTCTAGCCGCCCGACACATATTTGGTTTCGCAGCCGATTTAGAGCTCTCGCACATGCGACTCTTTTATATATACGAGGGGTGATTTGGAATATGGTATTATTTTATCTTGGCTCGAGCTGTCGTTGTCCTCTCCGCGTGGTCGATCCCTTGAACTCCGTGGACTATCATGCTGGTGCTTGCGTCCAGGTGTCAGTTGGAAGCTCAACCATCCTCGCCTCATCAGCTGCGCGGCACTGCCAGGTAGGCTCATTATCACCCTACCTAGCGCTATTCAAGGTTTTGATTGGGTGATGTTTGCTGCGGTTGGGGGCATTACTAGGGTTGTGTACACATTTCCCATTCTTCCTGCATACGAAGTTTTCCCCATGGCTAGATGCCATAGTCGTTTTTGTTGTGTTTTGCGCCCGCGTATTGAGATTTTTCCGGTTCGGTTAACTATTTGCGGCTAGGAGGGGCATTTTCTTTTTAAAAATGCCTGCGTATTATATTTTGACCCCGGCTGTATTATTTCGCCTCACGCAGTGGATGAAGGCAAGGTGCAGGCGGCCGTTATGCCGCCTGCATCTGGTTTTCCTTATGATGATGAAGCCCAGAGAGGTTTTGCGGTGGTTTTCTTGCAGTCGAATGTTTCCTCCACTGGCGTTTTTTCCGTTTACCTGGTTTCGAACCCCGACTTTTCACCCGCGCCATCCCGCGCAGTCCATCAATCTCGGCTATCTGAAACCCTAGGTGTTTATGAGGGCTGTGTCGCTAAAGTGTTTGCAATTTGAGGATGTCATGGATAGTGGCTCTGGTGAGAGCGCCGTGTGCAAATTTTTTTTTATTGATGCCTGCAGTATCTAGCCGCACCGATGTAACTATATTTCCGCGAGCCGCATAGGCTATTGCCATTTTTATCCTTGATAAATCCGTGTCATCGAAATGTTTGATTTTGGGAAAGATACATTTGCCCTTTGCTTTTAAGATCCATACATTTGCATCACGAGTTATTTTAGTAAGGGAAACGGCACTGCGAGATGATTACTCACTGTATTGCGCAAGATTTAGTTTTTTTTAAATAGTTAGGGCATTGTTGGATTGTGCGTACATGCATGGGTTTCTATGCCTGCTTTCACTTTAAATGGCACTCTGCATATGATGTGCGTATTTTGCTTCAATGTATTGCTATCTTGGGAAAATGGCATGTCACATAATTGCGTAGATTTAATGCTGTCTCAAGCATAATTGATAAGCTTTATATTATGCAACCGTGGTAGATTGTTCAGAACTGTGTATGCTTCACATAAATCAAGTCATGAAATATTGCACCCTAGTCTCAAGGCATTATAGAGCTTTGCAATGCATGCATTTGTTGCACAGGTTATTATCATACTAGACATAGGATAATAGCACATAGCTCAGTATTGCATACTAGTTTGATTATCCAGCCCAAAGGGCTTATGTCTTAATTCCATTGACTGGTTACTATCATGATACACTTGAGAAGGAATAAACTGTTGCATAATGTCTGCAATTCGAATTTCTTAATGTCACAATGTTATACATGGCAGGAGGAACTTACAATGTCCAAAAGACAAAAGAAGAAGGCCCCAGTGGTGGAAGAAGTACCAGCACCAGAAACAGAAACAAAGACTGAATATATATATGAGGACACCCAATGTGTCTCGGGTGTTGAGCCTGAATATAAATGGGATGATATATACAGATTGATTTCCCGCAGGGAAGTCCCAGACATGGGTCTCGAAGAGAAGCCCATTTATGCCAACATAGAGAAATCTGCCATCATGAAGGTGGCTACCAGACCAGAGCTGTTCCCATGCTCTGATGTTATGAGATGGATTCTGCCCCACACAAGCAACAACACAATGCTTATATGAAATGTCGAAGGTCAGGGCTATGCTGCATTTATCCCAGGATATGTGCCGCTGGCTTACCACCTGCCAGAGCCTCAAATCTTCCTGTCAAACAATTGGTTGGATAACCTCAGGATGGACTTAGTGGAAACCCTGAAGAGAATGCTCTTTCCAGGAAAGCTCTATTGACACAGAGCAACCGTGGATTATGATACAGCGAGCTTAAGAGCTCCTTACAGATTTGTAGCTCTGATACTAAACAGGATCTTTGGTAGAGCCAATGGCAGACTCTTCAAATTTGAATGGGTCCCCATTATGTTCCATGTGGTGACCCAAGGAACAATCTTCAACTGGGCCAGCCTCGTATCAAGTAGTCTCTCTTCTTGCATAGCTGCAGCCTTGGGAGGAGGAGAAACCCATAAAAAATCTGAATTCTATATGAGTTCAATTTTGATAGACTGCATACTATGTAACCAGCCTTTCCCTAGCCTCAAGTGTGCCTGGGACAGGGAGAGAATGCCTGTATATGCAGCTTACAAACCATTGTGGGCTCATCAGTACCACAGTTATTACAGAGAAGTATGTGAGCATTTCATTATGCCACTATACACGCTTATCTTCCGAAAGGAATGTGACTGCATGTCGGAAGATGCTATGCAGGTAGTAGAGGAGTATGGAGATTATTTCTTGACCGACAATGGTATGTATCTTAGAATGTATGGAGGCTCGAAGACACCTTATCTGCTGCCAAAGTATGCAATGGATTATATAATCCATAAAGAGGCGGTCAGACAAGTGTTCATTGATGGAGTTGGTCATTTCCCGTTCCAGCATAAGAAGGCTGCATACCCCCCTTTACCTTTCAAGTTAGGTAGCTGCAGATTCGCCAATGTGAAACAAGCTGCCGAATTCATAGAGGAACTAGGAAAGTTCCACTTTGGGGAGATGCCTTTTCGGCACAATGACACTCATGGTAAAGTGGCTGAGCACTGCAAGAAGCATAAAGTGTTCTTTGAATATACCCATCATTATGATAAGGAAGAATCTGTCTTCAGGAATGCCCCAAACATGACGGCTCTCAGCAGAAGATTCAAACCAAAGAACCCCACCAAAGGCGGAAAAGGGGCAGAGCAGGCCAAAGCTGAACAAGCCAGAACTGAAGAAGGATCCAAAAGGATAAGGGAGGAAGCTCAGAGGTTGGAAAATGAGGCTGCAGAGTGGTTGTAGAAGGGAGAAGAAGAGAAAAGGAAAGATGCCAAAGAAGCAGCTGAACTAGCAAAAGAAGCATCCAAGGCAACAGCACAAGAGGCTCTAGAAAAGGCGCAACAAGAAGTTTAAGATCTGAAGAATGAGAAGGAACAATTGAGGGCAAAGGTGGAGGACCTAGAGGCACAGCAGACTATCATCTATGAGTCCAATACTGAATACACCAAAGAACTGAAAGAGTAGCTGGCTTCTCTGACTGCTGAACTGGAGACAGCAAAGGAACAGCAAGTCGATCTACAACCATTTAAAGAGTATATCCTAGCGCAAAAGGCTAAAATGATGTAGCTGCAGACTGCTCTGGAAGAAGAAAGATGCAAAGTTCTTCGGATGGATAGTAGGTTAGAGGAGATCATAGAAACTTCCTCCTATTTCGTAGACAAGTCCCAAGATGTTCTTGAGGTATTGAACGCCAGAATGGAAAGACCAAAAGATGATGCCGAGATTCCAGGAGAACTACCAGCCAAATATCATCAAACCCTCAGGAGAGATCACAGCCTAGTAGAGTTTTCCATCAGCACTGCTGAAGACTTTAAGAAAGCTGTCCGAAGAACACAGGTAGCATGCTCAGAATATTTTAAAAGGTTACTTAATGCATACAACCGCTTCCAGACAGAGGCTGAGCTTAGGTTTGAAGAGTTCCCAGATCATGAGACCTTTGTGGACATATTGCAGAAAGGGCATCAAGATGCAGAGGCCAGGACGCAGCAGATTCAATCCATTGATGCCATGGTACTGAAGAACGAAGTGGGCCACGCAGCCATTAGCATACAGATTCTAGAATACCAGCTTCGGTTGAGCCCAACAAGGATCGAGGCCATCAGGAACCAAGTTGACAAGTTTGAAATTAACATCTAGTTCCTAAATCCGTGCACTTTTGAAGGCCTCGCTGCTGAAGCAGTAGCGTGGAAAAAATTCTTTGAAAACCAAGCAGGATCCTCCTCATAGAGGACTGGTTAAGTTTTATTAATGTAATATTTTTGTAAAAGTTTTGAGAAATGAAGCGTTGGGAAAGCAAAAGGTTGGGAAGCCCAAAGGTCACTTTGGGCAACCCAACCATTTTGACCTTTTGTATAAAAGTAGGAAGTGTAGAAGCAAAAGGGGATTTTTTCGCTAGTAAGACTAGAAGGTTGTTGTAAGAAGAACTATTTCCTTTTGCAATAAAAATTATAGTTTTCCTGTTGAAAGAAGATCGGTGGGATTTCAAATGTTTTGCCATGGATAGTCGAAAGATGAACCACTTTGTTTTTCAGCATTGTATCCGTGAATAGTGATATCGTTCTAACTTATGACCTATGTCTTGTTTAAATGATTTCTGATTTATTTTATGAAATAACCACCATGAGTAATGCATGCTTATTACGAAACAATTGGTTAGCCGGTTGTGGAAATATCTTTCATTGTTCATGCCTGTAAAAGTAAATGTCAGCTATCTATAATTGCTTTTATCATGTGTGCACATCCGCATTGCTCATATTTATTAAATATAATTTGGCTCCTCGGGGATAGGTAGATAGAGATAAATAGATAGATAGATAGCTAGGTCAGTGCATAGATGGATGTGTGATTCTAGTGCTGGTGAGCCTAAGACGATAGGTAAGAACCTGCGCATCACATTGTGAATGCTCCCCACATCCTTCACCACCCTGCATGTTTAGTTAGATTCTTGCAGATCATTCTTAAGTTAAAAAATACAAATCCCGGTGGACCGGGCCACAACCGGTAAACCCTTGTTGTTACTTTGACATATGGTATCCGGACCGTAAAACCGGACGGATTCCCTATACCAAACAGTCAACGGGCTAGTTGGGAACATTGATTGGAGAGAATCCCTTACTGTTGTCGCCTGCAAATTTCCAGGCACCAACAGTTTTGGCGCTAGAAGGAGGGCCGCTAGTAAAGGCTGGCCATGGAACTTAATTTCCCGAAACCATCCTACCAGCAGATGTTTGAAGCTTTCAACCTAACCCAAGTATTCACAGTTTTCGGTGCTATCCTTGAATGATTGTTTTTCCCAGTGGCTTATCTGTTTACCTTTGCTCATGGCTAGTAATCAACCCAACCCTCTGCCAGCATGGAGAGCTAGGTCACCTCTGAACCTAACTCCTCCTTTGCATAACCTTTCTCAAGCCTTTGACAAGCTCTTGCCCAAGTTTGACCTTGTGGAAAATATAGTTGTAGATGATCACCTTCAAAGATTCTACCTAGCATTAGAAGGGCTAAGGGCTAGGGAGTATGAAGATGTGGTTTGTAGACTTTTTCCACACACTCTGAAAGGAGCAGCAGCATCTTGGTACTTTGCTCTACCTGCAAACTCCATTCCAGATTGGGACACCTTTGAAAGGGTTTTCAGAAGTAGATACACAACTCAGAAGACACATGCCTCGTTGATGAAAGGGCTTGGTTTGTTAAGAAAAGAGAAGAATGAAAAGGTACATAGTTTCACTCAGATATTTTCATTGTACTTAAAAAAAATTTCTGCTATGGACAGACCTTCAGACAAAGTTTTAATTGAATATTATACCTTAGCCCTAGGTCCTGAGCTGGCCATGTTTTCCAAAATGAAAGTCAAGCCTACATTGGTGGGAAATTATGAGGAGGCCGAAAGAGTAGAGGCAGAAAGTGAGAGTATAGAGGATTACCCTGATTCATGTGAAGAGAAGACCACTGTAAGAAGAAGCTCACTGCTGTTTAAATCTAGAGAAGATCAACCACATGATTATCATGAGATGATGAAAGTGCTTCAGAAAATGTCCAACCGAATTATAGATATGGAAAAGGAGAGGGACATTCAGAAAACCAATAAGCCACACTATCCAAAAAAGGAAGATAACAACCAATGGCAAGTCCCACCTCCTAATTTGGCATCAATAAACATAACAGAAATAGGAGGGGATAATTTCTGTACCTTTCATCAACAACCTCATTCTGAGAAGAAGTGTCCTCAATGGTTACATTCAATGACATTGGTGATGAATAAGTTGTTGGACCCATAATTGACTAGGGACAGTGGTGAGGAAGAAAAGGAGAAATAGATCATAAGCAAACCAGAGGATGATACTATGTTCTCATGGAATGGTATTTCACTGTTTAACATTGAAGATGACAATCCTAAATTTGAATGGCCATCCACAACTAGAAAAGACAAAGTTTTCACAAGCCAAGACAATACAATGATTTCTAAGGTTAACAGTTTGCAGGAGAATGTTAAGAAACTGGACGAGGGCAAAGCGCATCAGAACAATACCCTCAACCAGGGGACAGAACCAACCATTGAGACTATCGATCCTATAGAGGAAAAGATAGGGGTCAGTGGGGAAAACTTTGATGAAACTCAAGAGCTAGCAAAGGATATACCTATTCAAAACCAACTAGGAGAAGAAGACCAAGAACCAGGTTGGAAAGAAAATCTTGACACCCCTCCTTTTCTCTTGACTCTAGAGATGTTGAATTACAATGTGCATAATTGCTTAGTAGACATTGGAGCAGTAGTAAATGTGATGCCCCTTGAGATTTGTAAAAGGATTAATGGATAGCTAGAGTCTACACCTCGTGAAGTAACGCAATTAGATCGCACAGGAGTCAAGGTGGTGGGTGAAATGAAGAATGTCCTCATTCGTTTGGCTGCAAACAACAAAATATGTCAATTTATTGACATTATGGTGGCTGATATACCAAGGGGATATGGGCTCATTCTCAACCGAGATTGGACTGCCAGGCTGAAAGGATATTTTGCTTCAGATTGGTCTCATCTGTGGCTGCCTCTCAAGGGTACCCCAAGTCATATAAAAATTCTGAGAGAACCATATATGAAGTATACTATCACTAAGTTAGGAGAAGGCAATGAGTCTGCTGATTCTATCCTGGGAAACTATCTCACTGAGCTTAACCTAGAGCATCATACCTCAAAAAGGGCCAGTCCTATGACAGGCACTCAGCCTGAGCTTCTTCAACTCCCTCAGGCTGAAAGAAATGACTACAGGATCTTAGATATGGGTTCCATTTCAATAATAGCACAGTTGGACCATGGTTAGGCAATCCATGTCTAAATCCAGCTCATTCTTTAGTTTTTAATTTTATAATTTTTCAGGAATGGGCAAATTTTTTTGTTTTCTTTTGTGCATAAATAAATTGCTTTGTTGCTTATGTTGTTTTCTTATTTTAGTGCTTTGATGTTTTCTTTCTTTTGATTACTGCTTTGCTGCTATTTTGTTTATAGCTTTGCTAGTTTTCCTTTTGATTTTGAATAAAGAGGCAAGCTCTTGGTTGCAATGGAAACATCAGGGTTCTTTATTAACTAAAATCTTGACTGAAAGATTGTGCTTTAAAGCATAGACTATCTTCTAGTAACTGTATTCCTAACTGGCATGCATTTATTGAAGTCTCACTTAACCCCTGTAAATAACTCAGAAGTGGAAAAGGTCTGAAGTACTATTTCGAGGCTCCATCTACTTCACATCTTGAATACCCAAGGGAGTGACAGCAAAAGACCCATGAAAAGGAAGCAGAGTTGAACAGTTTATTATATATAAATGATCCCATGCCATAAATTACAAGAAAAGGCTGAAAGATATTAAGAGTCAAAACTCCTAAAAGAAGCAAGACATCTCAAAGCGAAGCTCGAAAAAGTATTAATCTCAAAGCATAAAGTACCAAATGGCCACAAGATCCTCTCCGTCCGTGAATTGAAGTATGAAATATATCATTCACACAAAAGGACACTATGGGATAGAGGATCCTGAATTAAAATTCAGTAAGAAAGGCCTACAGGAAGACTCATATCAAAAGAACTAAAGTTCAAGAAGGCACAAAAGTGCAAATTGGCATGGGAATGAGGAGCAAAAGGATAATACTGTTACCCTCTGTCACAATCCTGTCGTGTCTAGGCTGTAGTTGCCCAAGGGCAGGTAAAATAAACCTCATCCATTTGGCCTCAAAAGAGTTATTTAGACCTGAAATACTGCTGATGTTACCTTTTCCCGAAAAGATGGGCTTCTTCTAAGTAATTTAATGCATAAGTTGGCTTGCTTAGGAATACAGACATCTAGAAGATTTCGATTTTATTCAGATAGTCTTAAGCTGGGAAAGAGAGTTAATTCAGAGATCTAGGGTTCACCAGATAGTCGCCAATTGTTGCAGCTACAACATTTTCCCAAAATTCTAAAAATTTTAGGACCCTCCTCTACTTTGATTTAGTTGGTTTTTCTTCTCGGTTTGGTCTATGGATATTTGGAATGTTTTACAGTGCTTTGAATTGCTATCAATCGATCTGTTTTCTCCGTTAATTCTTAGAATGATCCCATCTATAATCAAGCTCATCGTTGCTTTTTTCTTACCCTTCGAAATCATTCTGAATCGGGAGTTAAGTCATTGGTTTTTCTTGTCACCGTTGCGGAGGTTTGTTGCTTTGTATTTCACCGTTGTGGGTGGCTTTCGATTATTCACCGTTGTGGGTGGAATTTTGTTCTGCATCGGAAGGGGATGAATATCTCCTTGGCCGACGTTGCGGACGGGTTATTGTTTGGTCTCCGACGTTGCGGACCATGCAGGGTTCTGAGGTTTCGTTTTCTCGCCGATCCGTGTGTATCGGAGCTCGTTAACTTCTATTCCCTTCGTCGTTGCGGGCGTGTTCGAGTTTCGATTTTCCGATGTAGAGCCTCCGGGTGGCCGATGTGAGTTACGAACGTTGTTTTGTTATGCATCGCCCGCCATTACAAAGGATTCCAAGTTGTTTGTCTCCGATCTCGGTCCTCATCGACGCCCGATCATTGTTGATTCACGCGTTCTATTAGTCGTTGCGTGTGAGTTGGTGCTGGGGACTGTCCGCCGTTGCACAAGGTCTGGGTTCTAGCTGCCCGACTCAGATTTGGTTTCGCAGCCGATTTAGAGCTCTCGCACGTGTGACTCCTTTATATATACGAGGGGTGATTTGGAATATGGTATTATTTTATTTTGGCTCGAGTTGTCGTTGTCCTCTCCGCGTGGTCGATCCCTCGAACTCCGTGGACTATTGTGCTGTTGCTTGCGTCCAGGTGTCAGTTGGAAGCTCAACCGTCCTCGGCTCATCAGCTGCACGGCACTGCCAGGTAGGCTCATTATCTCCCTACCTAGTGCTATTCAAGGTTTTGATTGGGTGATTTTTGTTGCGGTTGGGGGTATTACTAGGGTTGTGTACACATTTCCCGTTCTGCCTGCATACGAAGTTTTCCCCGCGGCTAGATGCCATAGCCATTTTTCTTGTGTTTTGCGCCCGCATATTGAGATTTTTCTGGTTCGGTTAACTGTTTGCAGCTAGGAGGGGTGTTTTCTTTTTAAAAAAGCCTGTGTATTATCTTTTGACCCCAGCTGTATTATTTCGCCTCACGCAATGGATGAAGGCAAGGTGCAGGCGGCCATTATGCCACCTGCATCTGGTTTTCCTTACGATGATGAAGCCCAGAGAGGTTTTACGGTGGTTTTATTATGGTTGAATGTTTCCTCCATTGGCGTTTTTCCCGTTTACCTGGTTTCGAACCCCGACTTTTCTCCCACGCCGTGCCGTGCAGTCCGTCAATATCGGCTGTCTGAAACCCTAGGTGTTTTGTGAGGGCTGTGTCGCTAAAGTGTTTACAATTTTAGGTTGTCGTGGATAGTGGCTCTGGTGAAAGCGCCGTGTGCTAAAAAATTGTTATTGATGCCCGCAGTATCTAGGCGCACCGATGTAACTATCTTTCCGCGAGCCACATAGGCTATTGCCGTTTTTATCCTTGATAAAGCCGTGTCGTCGAAATGTTTGATTTTGGGAAAGATACATTTTCCCTTTGCTTTTAAATCCATACATTTCCATCGCGAGTTATTTTAATAAGGGAAACGGCACTGCGAGATGATTGCTCACTGTATAGCGCAGGATTTAGTTTTTTTTAAATAGTTAGGGCATTGTTGGATTGTGCGTACATGCATGGGTTTCTATGCCTGATTTCACTTTAAATGGCACTCTGCATATGATGTGTGTATTTTGCTTCAATGTATTGCTATCTTGGGAAAATGGCATGTCACATAATAGCGTAGATTTAATGCTGTCTCAAGCATAATTGATAAGCTTGATATTATGCAATAGTGGTAGATTGTTCAGAACTGTGTATTCTTCACATAAATCAAGTCATGAAATATTGCACCCTAGTCTCAAGGCATTATAGAGATGTGCAATGCATGCATTTGTTGCACAGGTTATTATCATACTAGACATAGGATAATACCACATGGCACAGTATTGCGTACTAGTTTGATTATCTAGCCCAAAGAGATTATGTCTTAATTCCATTGACTGGTTACTATCATGATACACTTGAGAAGGAATAAACTATTGCATAATGTCTGCAATTCGAATTGCTTAATGTCACAATGTTATACATGGCAAGAGGAACTTAAAATGTCCAAAAGACAAAAGAAGAAGGCCCCAGCGGTGGAATAAGTACCAGCACCAGAAACAGAAACAAAGACTGAATATATATATGAGGACACCCAATGTGTCTCAGGTGTTGAGCCTGAATATAAACGGGATGAGATATATAGATTGATTTCCCGTAGGGAAGTCCCAGACATGGGTCTCGAAGAGGAGCCCATTTATGCAACCATAGAGAAATCCACCATCGTGAAGGTGGCTACCAGACCAGAGCTGTTCCCATGCTCTGATGTTATGAGATGGATTCTACCCCACACAAACAACAACACAATGCTTATAGGAAATGTCGAAGGTCAGGGCTATGCTACATTTATCCCAGGATATGTGGCACTGGCTTACCACCTGCCAGAGCCTCAAATATTTCTGTCAAACGATTGGTTGGATAACCTCAGGATGGACTTAGTGGAAACCATGAAGAGAATGCTCTTGCTAGGAAAGCTCTATCGACACAGAGAAACCGAGGATTATGATACAGTGAGCTTAAGAGATCCTTATAGATTTGTAGCTTTGATACTAAACCAGATCTTTGGTAGAGCCAATGGCAGACTCTTCAAATTTGAATGGGTCCCCATTATGTTCCATGTGGAAACCCAAGGAACAATCTTCAACTGGGCCAGCCTCATATCAAGCAGTCTCTCTTCTTGCGTAGCTGCAGCCTCGGGAGGAGGAGAAGCCCGTAAAAAATCTGAATTCTATATGAGTTCAATTTTGATAGACTACATACTATGTAACCAGCCTTTCCCCAGCCTCAAGTGTGCCTGGGACAGGGAGAGAATGCCTGTATATGCAGCTTACAAACCATTGTGGGCTCATCAGTACCATAGTTATTAGAGAGAAGTATGTGAGCATTTCATTATGCCACTATACACGCTTATCTTCCGGAAGGAATGTGACTGCATGTCAGAAGATGCTATGTAGGTAGTAGAGGAGTATGGAGATTATTTCTTGACCGACAATGGTATGTATCTTAGAATGTATGGAAGCTCGAAGACACCTTATCTGCTACCAAAGTATGCAACGGATTTTATAATCCATAAAGAGGCGATCAGACAAGTGTTCATTGATGGAGTTGGTCATTTCCTATTCCAGCATAAGAAGGCTGCATATCCCCCTTTACCTTTCAAGTTAGGTAGCTGCAGATTCGCCAATGTGAAACAAGCTGCCTTATTCATAGAGGAACTAGGAAAGTTCCACTTTGGGGAGATTCCTTTCCGGCGCAATGACACTCATGGTAAAGTGGGTGAGCACTGCAAGAAGCATAAAGTGTTCTTTGAATATACCCATCATTATGATAAGGAAGAATCTGTCTTCAGGAATGCCCCAAACATGACGGCTCTCAACAGAAGATTCAAACCAAAGAACCCCACCAAAGGCGGAAAAGGGGCAGAGCAGGCCAAAGCTGAACAATCCAGAACTGAAGAAGGAGCCAAAAGGATAAGGGAGGAAGCTCAGAGGCTGGAAAATGAGGCTGCAGAGTGGCTGCAGAAGGGAGAAGAAGAGAAAAGGAAAGCTGCCCAGGAAGCAGCTGAACTAGCAAAAGAAGCAGCCAAGGGAACATCACAAGAGGATCTAGAAAAGGTGCAACAGGAAGTTCAAGATATGAATAATGAGAAGGAACAATTGAGGGCAAAGGTGGAGGACCTAGAGGCGCAGCAGACTATCATCTATGAGTCCAATACTAAATACACCAAAGAACTGAAAGAGCAGCTGGCTTCTCTGACTGCTGAACTGGAGACAACAAAGGAACAGTAAGTTGATCTGCAGCCATTTAAAGAGTATATCCTAGCACAAAAGGCTAAAATGATGCAGCTGCAGACTGCTCTGGAAGAAGAAAGATGCAAAGTTCTTCGGATGGACAGCAGGTTAGAGGAGATCATAGAAACTTCCTCCTATTTCATAGACAGGTCCCAAGATGTTCTTGAGGTCTTGAACGCCAGAATGGCAAGACCAGAAGATGATGCCGAGATTCCAGGAGAAATACCAGCCAAAGATCATCAAACCCTCAGGAGAGATCACAGCCTAGTAGAGTTTGCCATCAGCACTGTTGAAGACTTTAAGAAGGATGTCTGAAGGACATAGGTAGCATGCTCAGAATATTTTAAAAGGTTACTTAATGCATACAACCGCTGCCAGACAGAGGCTGATCTTAGGTTTGAAGAGTTCCCAGATCATGAGACCTTTGTGGACATATTGCAGAAAGGGCATCAAGATGCAAAGGCCAGGACGCAGCATATTCAATCCATTGATGCCATGGTACTGAAGAACGAAGTGGGCCACGCAACCATTAGCATACAGATTCTAGAAGACCAGGTTCGGTTGAGCCCAGCAAGGATTGAGGCCATCAGGAACCAAGTTGACAAGTTTGAAATTAACATCCAGTTCCTAGAGCCGTGCGCTTTTGAAGGCCTCGCTGCTGAAGCAGCAGAATGGAAAAAATTCTTTGAAAACCAAGCAGGATCCTCCTCATAGAGGACCGGTCAAGTTTTATTAATGTAATATTTTTGTAAAAGTTTTGAGAAATGAAGCGTTGGGAAGCCCAAAGGTCACTTTGGGCAACCCAACCATTTTGACCTTTTGTATAAAAGTAGGAAGTGTAGAAGCAAAATGGGATTTTTTCCCCAGTAAGACTGGAAGGTTGTTGTAAGAAGAACTATTTCCTTTTGTAATAAAAATTACAGTTTGCCTGTTGAAAGAAGATCGGTGGGATTTCAAATGTTTTGCCATGGATAGTCAAAAGATGAACTACTTTGTTTTTCAGCATTGTATCTGTGAATCGTGAGATCGTTCTAACTTATGACCTATGTCTTGTTTAAATGATTTCTGATTTATTTTATGAAATAACCACCATGAGTAATGCATGCTTATTACGAAACAATTGGTTAGCCAGTTGTGGAAATATCTTTCATTGTTCATGCCTGTAAAAGTAAATGTCAGTTATCTGTAATTGCTTTTATCATGTGTGCACATCTGCATTGCTCATATTTATTAAATATAATTTGGCTCCCCGGGGATAGGTAGATAGAGATAAATAGATAGACAGATAGCTAGGTCAGTGCATAGATGCATGTGAGATTCTGGTGCTAGTGAGCCTAAGATGATAGGTAAGAACTTGCGCATCACATTGTGACTGCTCCCCGCATCCTTCACCACCCTGCATGTTTAGTTAGATTCTTACAGATCATTCTTAAGTTAAATACAAATTTCGGTGGACCGGGCTGCAACCGGTAAACCCTTGTTGTTACTTTGACCTACGGTAGCCGGACCGTAAAACCGGACGGATTCCCTATACCAAACAGTCAACAGGCTGGTTGGGAATGTTGATTGGGGAGAATCCCTTACTGTTGTCGCCTGTGAATTTCCAGGAACCAACAGATTCATTTCTTTGACCTCATGATAAAGCTGTAATTGTTATTGATGGATGTGTTGGGCCTGTGCAACAATCTGGGTTGTTGTGTTATCCCTTATCTGAACTGGTATGGATGATTTGTTTATGGAAGAGCACCTTGAATGTGTGGCCTTGCATTGTAGAGGTACTCGATTGGATGAGGGAACACTAAATTTGTGTTCTTCTTGTTTCTGTTGAGCAGACAGACCCTGTTAAGAGGGTGTGGAGGTATCTATGATATGGTGTTCTCCTTCATAGGAAATTATGAAGAGGGACAATTTCCTGGTGTGGGCTCTTATCTTTCTACCCTACAAGACTATGGCAAGAGCAATTGTCTTTGGTATCCGATAGATTTGTCCTCCAAAAGTGTCAATGACACTGTGAGTTCGTGACTCATATACAACATGACGCTTCAACATATATGGTTGTCATAAATGAACATCACATAATTCAAGTGGGGACACATCACACAATACCTCATCTTTGAAAGTATTAATGCCATATGGTAGGAGGCATTTTTGAGTAATGTGAATACCTCGTCCTTGGCTTAGTCAACCGATGTTGTAGGGTTACAGGTGTGGTGTTGTTAGAAGCTCTAATATCTTGATCAATTATGCTAATATCGGGTTCTTTTGGTTGTTGTTGTCAACAAAAAAATGTAGTGGGATTCCCTTTACCTACATCTACGATAGAAAGAGTCTCTCCTCTGCATCTGACTCTTAAGACTCCTCTGGTTGAATCTCTGTGGTAGCAACAATGACAGTGGGTTCTACATCAATGATCTACTTCCCATGATCCATGACCATGAAATTGGGTTCTCAATAGGAATCAATATCTGATTCTGAAGATTTGATCTCAGCTACCAATGACTGCTTTGAGTTGCATTCATCAGTGTTGTGCCAGTGGATTTTGTGGAACTCACACCACTTCCTAGTATCCTTCTTTGTCTTTCCATTCTCCTTCTTTGTTTGTGGCAGGGACTAGTTTCATTTTCCTTGTCCTATGATTTACGAGCCAGGTTTCCCTTGCCTTGCTTCTCTAGTGGAATCGCAGCTCCAAAGTTTCTCTTGTTCTTCTGTTGAAATTTCTCCTCGATTTTGACAACATACCGATAGGCCGATCCAAGTGAAGATATGTTGAGAAAGTCCATCTTAGTTTGGATGTATCAATGTAGACCACTACAATATTTCAGTATTAGGTGCCACTCGGAATCCTTGATACCCATCTTTATGTGTAAGGAATGAAATTTGTTGGTGTACTCTGACACCGTTTGGTACCTCTCTTGACGCAAAATGCTCCATTTGGTGTACTGGTCATCATAGTTTCCCACAGGGTAATACTGTTCCTTGACGACATCTATGAAAGACGCCCAAGTGGAATTTGTCTCAAACATTCTAGACTCGTCTAATGAGTTTTTCTCCCAATAAGTACCCCACCAATTTTGTACATGGAGGGTTGTCTTAAGGAGCACAAATGTGATATTTTCCCTATTGAAAACAATTGTGGACAGATAAATACCCTTCTAGAACATTCAACCACTTATTTAGGGAAACAACATCGATTTGTCCTTCAAATAAAGGAATATCAAAGTTAGCTTGTACCTTGAATGAGGTTTCATTTTCCGAAATGATTTCTCATTGAAGGTGTATTCACCACTACCAGCATTCGTAGAATGATCTGGGAAAAACTATCCATCATCTCATTGCTCTATCACGTGAGGGCTTCCTTGAGCAACGACTTGATAGGATCTCTTACTTCGTCGTCTCTCTTTTCTTCTGCCATGGGAAGTCATTTGGGCTAGCGAGAGTGATCTTCCCCAAGTGAAACTAGTTCAAGGCCAAACTCTCTATAGATTCATAACATTCTACCCTCTTATATAATGTATCCTATTTAACAAAAAGTGAAAATATTCTTGGAATCTTTAGTATTTTGGGCATAACATTTCGCTCGTGACTCGAAATTGGGTAGAATTTGGACCATTATAAAGGTATTGAAATTGTATGCAACTTTTATGTTTTTCTTTTTTCCTAATTCCTTACCATTTGTTCGGGGAGAGCGTTTTAGTAAAAAAAACATCTTTTAAAATATGCTTTTAAAAAAGCATCTTTTAAAATATGATTTGTTACTAAAACGCTCACCCCAGACAAATGGTAAGGAATTAGGAAAAAATAAAAACTGAAACGTTGTAGATAATTTCAAGAAATTTCCAATGGTCCAAAGTCCACAAAAGTTTGAGTTACGAGAGAAACGCTATGACCAAAATACAAAAGATTTCTGGAATATTTTGGTCTTTTTTCAAATAGGATACATTTTGGGCAAAATAAAACCTTATTTTGACCACATCGGGACATGCACCGAGAAACAATGAAAGAGAAGATTGCTTTGATACCAATGATCCATATTTATTTGAGAATGAAATGAAAGAATATATATAAAATCATAAACACAAGCATATTGCAATGAAAACAAAGATATAGTAAACACATATTCTATTAAATGACGAAAATGGAACCAACTATAATTACAACAACTAGAATGGTAGTAGCTATCTTTGAGAAGAGATGTGACTGCTACACTCATATGTGCCAAGATGAAAACAAGATGAGGCCAAAAGGGCCTGTTTATAATAAGCATGAGGGCGAGAGCCCCAAAATTCCAAAACATAACCATAGAGGATGAACCGTCATAAAGTTTGTGGCCCCAAGGTGGTTAGTTGAACAATCAAATTCTTAGGGTCATAACTTTTGCATATGATATCCGATTTTGGCGCTCGATAACCCATTGGAAATGTATATCCGAGCTTCAAATTTTTCGAGAGGGGCTAATTGCATGTCATTAGCATCCATTTGTCCACTTGAATTGCCAAAAAAATATCATTTAGGGCCTCAAAACGGCCCCAGAAGTTTGGGATTCAAAAAAATGTAGAAAAATAACTAGAAAACTACCACAATGGACAATTGTTTTGAGCCATTGGAATAGATGGGTGGCCACCAATCTCCATCTAGATCAAAATATAAGCTAAAAGAACTAGAATCCTAGACTATTACTGCTATGATTCCTTTCCCAAAGCTCATAAAACACATTAAGAGTAACACAAACAATAAAAAGACTAGTGTCTATGCCCAAAATCCATATGATTTGTACACCAAAGACTCTTTAAACCACATGCTTGTCAAAGTACTTTTAAAAGGAATGTCATTACAACTCAAATTGAATATCTCTTTGCATAAACTAAAGGTTTGATAAAAATGCAGAATTGCATATTCTTGAAACTTAGTTTTCCATTAGAAACCATTTGACTTTTCAAAGGAGATTTCACAAAAAAAAACACTTGGTAACATGTGCAACATCCTATAAATTGGTGGACATCTAGGGATGCAACAGAGTGGGTTTTTATGACACTTAAACATCAATGACATATTACATGATCAAAAGAAATGAAGGTCAGAATGAACTTCTTAGCATCTAGATTCAATAGTCATAACTACCTTCAACATTCCCTTTCAAGTTGCCAACAATTGGCATGGTGCACTCTCTCCTAATGAGTCAAGTACTGAACACTACTTGTTAACAGTGTCTACAAAATAAGCATGGAATTTGATTGGCTCATAAGCAACTTGGTGAGCAATAGAGCGAGTTTTTAACATATTAAAAGAGTGTTAAATGTTGTGAGTTTTAGGATATCTAATAATCTATAGATTTATACCATCATATAGATAAATTTAATAAGAGGAAGATTTTATGAAGAATCCCAAGAAACTACATGTAAACTATTTAGAATAGTTGGTTGGACATATGAAGCTTTATTGAATTTTCATTAAATTCGAGATTATGTGAAACAACACCTTCATACAAACAAGATCAAAATCAGTGCAACTGCTTATTCCCTGCCTTTGTCGATGGATTTAGCATGGGTGATTTTGGGAAGGAAATGGATTTAGTATGGGTGATTTTTCCAAAGGTAGGGCAGATTGATTTAGCATGGGTGATTTTGCTATAGGTAGGGTAGATGGACTAGATATTAAAGCATCCATTTTCATTTATATTAATGCATCCATTTTCATCCCATTTCAACCATTAGAATACCTTAATTTCCAACCTAATTTTATATTGATGGTGGTTGGTTATCTAGACATTCATAGCATGCCTGATAGTCCTCTGGACAAAACTAATTGATGTTTGAAGGTTGCAAGATTTGTACATTCCATAGCTACTATATATTGCTCAATACCTCACTACCTCATTGTGAAACTCACAGTTCATAGGAATTCCTGGTTTGACCATCATCCATTTTTATCTCATTTTGGTCTTTGAAATACCGTAATTTCTAGCAGAAGTTTATAAATTTAAAGAAATATCAGGAAATTATGTCATTTTGCGAACAACCAAGTAGGTGGCTTCTCTTTACAGAAAGGAAATCCAATAAGTTTGAACAAACCTACAGACTACAAAATAACCAAAAAATGCAAGCAACATTTGGAAAGGTTGTTTTATAAGTTAGACTTAACATAAAATATTTTAAGATCTCAAAAAACCGGGCAAAGTTTAAGAACAATGCAAAAGGAAAAAAGTGTGAGTAGTTTTCATGTTATTTGCATATGTAATAATTCATATAATTATTGAAACGTTTGATATTTATTAATTCACATATTTTTATGTTATTAAAAAAATATTTTTAAAACACTTTTATGATATCTATTTTTCTCACTTTAATTTTAGTGCATTATTGAATATAGTTATATATAAAAATGAGAAACTGGTGCCTTTAAAAAGGTGAGGAGATACTAGCCTATGGATTCAACGATTGAACTAATTGTTACACTGCATATGAACATGTTCCCATTAAATTTCCTATAATCAAAAAAAGTTATTGTTGTTATTAGTTGTGTATGGTGTTCATGCTTTTAACATGTGAGCTGAATTAGTTTTAAGGTGTGATATAGTAATTTAAAATGTATAGCCGTATCTTCTATAAAATTAACAACTAAAAAATGTTTCTTATTGAAGCCTTGTAAAAATAAAAAATAAACATAACATTAGCTATTATAAATAGATTTTCTCTTTGGTACATGTAAAAGAGAACATCGCTTTTCTGTTTGTTAAAAAAACATCACCTCCTCGCTTCGTGAACAATATAAAAGTGAGACGATGGAATTGGCTTTAAAATCCATCAAAGTAAGTTGGGCTCACTATGATTAGAAAGTATATGCAATATGTAAGTTGGGCATCGAGTTACTATGGCTTATGGTTGTGACTCTTTGTTTGTTCTATAGCCAATATCCTATTTTCTTCAGCATTTACTCCATTAATCCCATATTCTCTTGCATTTTTCTTCAGCAGCTAGACCAATTACTTTGGTCTCCTTACACGTATTTTTTCTACACGAACATGCCCCCATATATGTTAATTTTATCTTATTCATATTCATGGATATGCCAATCAGAAGTGCTTATACATATATGAATGAATGGGAAAATGATTGGTTCATTGAGCGTTGTAAATGCACATTGAAAATAAACCACTACATGAATTGTTTATTATTAATAGTACAATAGCATTTACATAGCTCCTAAACGATCTACATGGAAAACTGTTAAGAACCCGTGTCAACCCCTCTCTTTATTTTGTTGGTATATTTTGTCAGACGCATAAGCTTTGTAAGCCGTCCAATTAGTATGATGTATTATTCCACATTCATGGGGAGTAAGTAATAGTTGTTAAGTCATCCAGTTAATAGGTTTCATTATCTCACATTCATGTGGAGTAATAATTGTTTAGATTAGACTTAGTATATAAGTATGTGTTGAGGCTATTGAAAGCACCAAAGAGTTATTTTATATTGAGCTTGCTCAAAGGAGGTTGCCCCCTCGAAGTGGCCCGCGATCAATAAAAATATCTTTTGTGCTCCAATATTTTTGAATTCTCATTGTTTCTTACAGGAGACTCTCTACATCTAGTATCAGAGCACTTTCCTTGGCACAAGTGGGAAAAAAAAATTTCTTTTAAAATAAAGAGGGAAAAATTGGGCGGTGAATTTCATATTACTTTCTGAAATTTTTTGCATAGAATTAGAAGAAACAGGTTGCATATCTGAATTTCTCTTTCAAAAATACGCAGTTTCAAAAAAAAATCATCTCATTTGGAGTCGTAAAAGTGGAGATGTCGTGGATTTAAAATCATTAATTTTTCAGAATTTTGGTGACGGCCACAAAAATTGCAGAGCGAAAATATTTTGATCGAATGCCCAGATTTCTATTCCGATTTCACGAGTAGAAGAAAAGTAGTTGTTCCAGTTCTGGAAACAGGCTATAATAGCGATTTTGAGCAATCTAGATCAGGTTATGCTCATTTTAAAAGTTTTCATCTCAAAACCCTAGCTTTAATTATGGGTTTTTGAGCATTGGGTGGAATTTCTGCCACATTTTTTCTGGCACTGTGATTATTGCAGTAGTTCTTCTTCTTGCAAAAATATTTTTCATTTGGATCAGGGAATACACCCTATCCGATTAACTGTGGGAAGTACTTGGGCATAGCCTTAAAACTCATTGTAAGGAGTACCACAGGAACCCCAAAGTAGCTAACCATTGAGAGGACCTGCTAAGTGAAAAGGGCAATGACCCCCACTAGATTGACTAGATTCCCATCCGTGAGGAAAACCAAAGAGCTGTCGTTTTTTGCCAAGCGGTTAGCAGTTTTACCTGCGCCATGAAGTGAGGGGTACGGCCCCAATACTCAAGCCTGAGACAGCCTTGGTGGCCGAGTGACTACCTTTGAACCAATAGGAAGTAGAATACACCTGGGGTTCATTTACATTTGATAACGTGCAGAATTTCAGAATTGTCACAGATCAATTACTCCATTTCCTGTTGATAACACAGCTTCTAGCACTGCCACAAACCACAGATCGGTTCTTCTTTCAGCTTCGTTTCCCTTGAAATTTCACTGTCACCCCCGTAATACCATTCTGCATATTCCTTCATTGAGGACCCTATTCCCAATTTCACTTCCTCAGGCTGAAATTCCATATTTGTCAATTTTTAAAGTTTGTCATAACTTCTCTGATTCTCACCCAATTGCCTTCAAATTTTTCCACGGTGTTCGTTTTCCAATTCTGCTTCCTTGTCTCTCTCTGACAGATTTTCCAATTCCTTCATCCCACCTCTAAAATTCACATTTTCTACTTCTTGTCCCTAAAAAAGTGTCCAAAACTCCGTAAAACCCCAATTACCCCCCCCCAAATTTTTCTCAAATAAAAAATCTTCTTTTCTAAAACCCTCTCCATTTTTGCTTTTCTACCCATTACCTTTGAAAAAAAAAAATTGCTTATGGTTGTTACCCGCGGTGGAGCAAATAAACAAGTGGAAGAAGAACTTGCCGCCATCAAGTCCAAACTTGAGGATATAGATCAAAAATTTCTCAGCCTCAATCGTCAGCATTCACCCATGGACAAACACCGCCAGCCTGAGTCTTCTGCAGACACTGGGTTCTTAGTGTTTAGCCACTACCACAGGCCGAAGCTGGATTTTTCTCACTTCAATGGTGATGACCCGACTGGATGGATTTATAGGACAGAACAATATTTTAGTCTGCATAACACTTTTGATTTCAATAAAATATCCCTTGCATCCTTTCATTTGGAACATGAAGGACTTCAATGGTTCTGTTGGTACATTAAGACTCATGCCGAGCCAAACTGGAATGAATTTTCTCAACTCCTCTTGCAAGGATTTGGTCCTAGTGCTTTTTATGACTTCACAAGAGCACTCACCAAACTTCGCCAAACTGGCATTGTGCGGGAGTATCAAACAGAATTTGAGAAACTCGCCAATCACACCGATGGATTGCCTGATGCATTCTACCTTAGTTGTTTTATCAGTGGTCTGAAGGATGCAATACGCTCTGAGGTTAAAATGTTCTTCCCCCACACAATGATGGAAGCCCTTAGGTTGGCTAAGCTAGCAAAGGACAAGATCCGGGTTCAACAACGCTCCAAATCCACTCTTGTTCCATTTAGACCTATGTTTCCTCAAAGAACCCAAAATCTGCCAGCTCCTAGAACTACTCCTATCAAGCATTTGTCTGAAGCAGAGATGTGGGAATGTCGAGAAAAAGGGATTTGTTATAATTGTGACGAGAAATTCACCTAGGGACATAGATGTGTTGAGAAAAATATCTATCTCTTGGATGTGGATTCTCCACCAGCACCTGACATTTTTTATGATGCTCAGGATCCCACAGATGATGATGGTGACATTCAACAACTTTCTGCTCCAGAGGACCAACCAGAGATATCTCTCCATGCCTTAGCTGGATTCACCACCCCACAAACTATGCGGGTTAGAGGGTTCTTCAAAAACTCCCTCTTTCAATACTCATTGATTCTGGTAGCACTCACAACTTCATTCACCCGAGGATCGCCAAACAGGCTGATTGTTTCATCCATCCTTGCTCCAGCTTTGAAGTCATGATTGCCAATGGTGGCACCTTACCTTGCAAAGGGAATTGTCGTAATGTGCGCATATATATGGGGGATTATAACTTGCACTCTGCAATGTTTTCCTTTCCCTTAGGTGGATGTGATGTGGTTTTGGGGGCTCAATGGTTATGCACACTTGGACCCATTTTATGGGATTTTGCTGAACTTTGGATGCAGTTTTCAATCAATGGTACCAAACATACATTGCGAGGCTCACAACTAGGGTCTCTCAGCCTCATCAGTTCGCATCGCATGGAAAAGCTTCTTAAGAAAAGTTCACACGGTGTCATCACTCAGCTCCATTTCATTCAGTTGAAACTTTCAGTAGTCTCAACTACTCCCTTGGATCTTTCATTTCGATGCATCTTTCAGATTCCTTATTTTTCCAAGCTCTTCACTCTTGAGCTTGATGCTTACGACAATGGACTTGGGGTTGTCCTCTTTCAAGATGAACATCCCATTGCCTTCACCGACAAATGCACTTCTAGACCTAATTTATCCACCTCTACATATGAGAAGGAAATTATGACTATTTTTACACACAGTACAGAAGTGGTGGCCATCCCTCTTAGAGAATCCTTTCGGCATCAAGACTGATCACCAGAGTTTGAAATATTTCCTGGAACAATGGGTCTCATCCCCAACACAACAACATTGGGTTCTCAAACTCAGGGATTATGACTATAAGAAGGCTCAGGACAATATTGCGGTGGATGCTCTTTTCCACACATTTGATGCCCATGTTTCTCTTTCAGTTATTTCTATGCCTCTTCCAACTTGGTTACACTCTCTTCAGCAAGGCTATGTCAATGAATCCTCATTATCTGAAGTCATCCAACAGTTGGCCCTTCTGTGGTACCGTATTTCTCTTGGGATGGATTTTCTCTAAGATACAAGGGTCGTCTGGTGCTTCTCCAAAGCACAGACCTTAAACATGCAGTCTTTTATGAACTCCATGCTTCTCCATCGGCAGCGCACTCTAGGTTCATCAAAACATATGATCTGGTGCGCCGTAACTTCTTTTGAAAGGGGGTGCAACCTAAAATTCAACATATGGTTACTGAATGTGTTCCTTGTCACCACCACAAGGGTGAAACTACACTCCATCCATATATCATCTCTTCAATCGCACAAATTTTCATGGCCAAGATATTCCTTCTTCATCGAATCCCTTATTCCATTGTCTCAGACCACAACACAACTTTCACAAGTCATTTTCTCCTCCCTGACACCAAACTGCATATGAGTTCAGTTTATCACCCACCAATGGAGGGTTCGACTACAGTCGTCAACAAATATTGGGAAACTTATCTTCGTTGTTTCATCTCTGTAGAACAACATCCGTGGGAACAGTGGCTCCCTCTTGCTGAATGTTGGTACAATAATTCCTACCATACTGCATCTAAAATGACTCCATATGAAGTAGTCTATGGTCACGCAACTCCAATATTCCTCCCATCCACCGCCAGCAGTTCACTAGTTCAGGAAATTGACATGGTTCTTCGAAACCAACATCAGATTCTTCACCTCCCGCAGGACAATCTTCACCTGACAAGGGCCCGCATGAAACAATAGGTTGATCAACACCGTTATGAGCACACTTTTCAAGTTCATGATATGGTTTTTCTTCATCTGCAGCCTTACAAGCATTCCTCCATGAAAGACAAAGGGCATGAAACAGTTGCTCCAAATATCTCTGGCCCATATCTAGTTCTTCCAAAGATTGGGCATGTTGCTTATAAATTGGCACTTTCTCCTTCTCACGTTCAGCAAGTGATCGGCGCCAACATCAACACACAAATTGTTTTACCGGAATGGATTACTGAAGGATCCATCATTTCGAAGTCGGAGGCCATCCTCAATAAGTGCACTTGTCAGCTTCTCTCTTGGTCCATCACAAAGGTCTTCAATTCAGTGGCCCAATATGCAACCAGAGGATGCTACATGGGAACCCCTCCTTCAGATTCAGCCGTTGTTTCCACATCTAAAGCTTTGAGGACAAAGCTTTTTCTAAGAGGGAGGGGATGTTAAGAACCTGTGTCAACCCCCCTCTTTATTTTGTGAGACGCATATGCTTTGTAAGCCGTCCAATTAGTATGATGTATTATCCCACATTCATGGGGAGTAAGTAATAGTTGTTAAGTCGTCTAGTTAATAGGTTTCATTATCCCACATTCATGTGGAGTAATAATTGTTTAGATTAGCCTTAGTATATAAGTATGTGTTGAGGCTATTGAAAGCACCGAAGAGTTATTTTGTATTGAGCTTGCTCAAAGGAGGTTGCCCTGAAGTTGCCTGCGATCAATAAAATATCTTTTGTGCTCCAATATTTTTGCATTCTCATTGTTTATTGCAGGAGGTTATCCACAAAAACATATGTAAGTAGGTAAATAGAAGTAGAACACTGAACCCAAAACTAAAACCAAAGTTGTGGATAATAGATTTAGAATAAAAGAGTTTCAAATATATTTCTCCATTGTTGGACATTGATCTAGGCATTACAAGCAACCTCAACACTTCCCTTTGGTGTTCACAGAGTCTCATAAACAATACTAACCAAAAGTTTTTAATCTATACATGTATCTCAAACCAATAACAATATCACCATTCAACAAGTATTTACATCTATGAGGACTATGGGGTTCCTTTGGAAAAGACAAAGTGTGTCGTGATTAATTTACATAATTGTACAAGAGTTTGCATTATCTTCATTGAACATTGTAAAGAAATCATCCTACTGATTGGAGTAATTAGATCCGGTATCCAAGTTACCTTTCCTCACAAATCCGTTGGGGGCTCTCTTTTCATATGATTGTGCAGAGAAAGGCTGCGTGACCACGTTGTAATGCACATATGGCCATAGTTCTACACGTTTTCCAGTCTCCTTCACTTTCTTTAGCACCTTGTTCGGTTCCATGTATCTAGAGGCAGTAACTTTTTGCATCTTTCTATTTATCTTCATAGTTTTAACTTTTGTTTTCATAAAATAAAAACAAAGTTTCTTCATATCAAAACAAAAGAAATGGTGCAAATCTGAAAATTTCTGGTAAATCCCTTTCCCACTAAACAATATGGGGTGATTTTTGTTAAACAAATAACTTGTGATAATGGAAACAAGTGTTGTTCTTACCTAACATAAAGGAAACAACACCCTTAACTTTGGGTTCACAGCCATCACAATCCATCCATATTTAGTAGAATTTCTTGATTGCTCTGGTATAAGAAATGATTAGGAACATATTGTAGTGTTGGCATATTTATTATTTGCATGCATTAGCTTGTATGGATGTTTATGTTGGCATGCAAATATGTCCTCAATATGATGCAGGATGCCAAGGAAATATGAGAAAATAGGCTCTTTTCTCTTTACAACACAACACACCCACGGGGACTTCACTCAGTGAACCTCTTACATAGCACATGCGATCGTGGGATATTAAAGAATACCCTTAATTTCGAGAGATATTGACCCAAACTCTTTTTGTTGAAACCCCCTCCCAATACTTAAAACTTCCTCCCCACCCCTTTTTATACCTCAATCCTTATAAACCATTCTGCCCACCCCCACCTTAAACCCCTCATTCCCCTAATACCTGCAATATATTGGTTCGATTTTTTATAATTTTAAAACCCACAATATAAACTAACGTGATAGGATATTGGTCAACAAGTGAAGCCCCCGTGAGCACACCCCATGTGATGGTTGTCATATGACAACAATAATGTTTCCTATAATTATGGATGGAAATCAAGAAGAATTGATTTCAATCCAAGCCACTCACCATAAATCATTTTAATCTAAGTTATTGTCTATGTTAATGAGGAAGGTCGAAACCTCATAAAAGTTCAAGCTAAGAATCTTGCTTCTGCCCAAGAAATTAGGTGGTTTAGTTCATCCAACAATCCATTTCATAACCATGGAGACATGGGGTGATGGTGGCCTCAAGAAGGGCATGCAAGGCCTCACCTTACTGCAAACCCTCACTTACTACCACGTTTCCTGCAGATCTTGCACAGTCAAGGATATGAGTCGTCCTCACAACATGTCAGTGGCAAAGGATGGGAGAGCAGGTCAAGTGCAAGAAATAAAAAGTAATGTTTGTAATAAAAAGGTGTAGACTAAAAACATAAGAAAATATGTTGATCATATTATAAAAGCATATCTTAAAAATGTGTAAATGATGTAGCACAAATATCAAAACTTGAGATTACAATATTTTCTGCTTGCACTAATAAAAAAAAGTCGCGACTTAAGTGTCACAAGAATAATTATATATGATTTATTCTATTGATATTCACTTAGGCCAATGCTTAATACAATCATCATGAGAGGTGGACTCCTAAGAATGACATCATTAAGTGGCGACCAAATTACAGGATTGATAAACATCTTATTTCCATACCATTCCTATACGTTAAAATTTGATGCCATATAAAAAAGTGTTAGTGATAGAAAAGAATGATAAGATTCAAACGCTGACTTTATTTAGCATGTTAAATGAATTTCTTATACTATATTTTATTTTTATTTAAATATAAAGTCCACTCTTACATTTTATACACTTTAGTTTTAAAATGAAAATGGATGACATGAAATCGGATCAATGGTATGCTGATCACAAACAAGCCCATTGAAAAGTTTGACATTTTTATATTATTTATAAATAAACTATTTTATAACTTAATATATGATAAATTCGTTCACTTCTTAATGGTATATGTTATGTCATTAATTTTTTTTTAATTAGACTTTGTATATATTTATATATCATGTTGTTGTTTAACAAACTAGGCCATAAACACTTGTAACCTAACTTAGTGAAGAAACATAAGACTTATTTTCTCTTCTAGTGTTAGATAACGACTATGTGGTCAAAACTTATGTATGTGCTAGCTTACTAGTAAAATATTATGAGGAATTTTGGCATGGAAATAGGTTTTTGTTCTAGGATTTTCTAGTTCTTCTTTGGATACCATTAATTTTTCCAAATTACAACTTACATGTCCTTTCCAAAATCTAGTAGATGGAATCCATCACATGCTAATTTTTGTCATTTCTAATTTCAATTAAAAGTTTAGATTAAGTATGGAGTTGCTTAAAGTTTGTGTATTATGTAACTTATCATTGAATTCTTTATCAAAATTCTTTATTCGATTTATGTTAAAACCCAAAAAAACATTTTATTATTCTAGTGGTTTTTCTAATTGATAGAAACAAATTACTTTTACTCATTAAAATAAAGGGTTCCACAGCTTATATGTATGGACATATAGACAAACATACACAAATATGCTAGAAAGCTCATATTTATGGAAAATTAGAGATCATTTGCCTTGATTTTAACTATAGTTAGAATACTCATGTAGACTTCCCGTCAATTGAGCTGTAAAAGTTTGAACTTGAAAGTGACCTCTTTTGATCCACTTATAGGTAAGGGAAACTATATAAAAAACCCTATGGTTGCTAACTTGGAAAACAACTTGACATTTCATCTCAATTCCCTCACTTAAGTTTCAACATTGATGTCTTGCAAAATATCAAATGTAGTAAAACACTTGCTCATTATCATGAATATAGTTTAACCACACAAACTTGTAGCAAAAAAATTGTTTTAGCATACTGTTGTGCCCCTACCCAACAGCTTTTAAAAAACCATTATTTCATCAAACAAAATTGTATTTTATTTTTGATGAAATGTTTGAATTTCATATAGCAAACTT
>LPNX010670677.1:159109-295365 GCA_001517045.1 Pseudotsuga menziesii
GACGAAAGACAAATAACCATGAATATTATTGGATATTTTCCATACGAAACGACAATCAAAAGAGTATTTTAAACAATAAGTAATTATTTCATGGATTAAAATGTTTGTATTGAAAGGAGATTTATGGTAGTGAAGCTTTCAGCACTTTTGCAATTAATGCTATATCTTGTTTTCATAAATCCCCATATGTGGATGGACATTATGACAATTTCCAAAGTATTGTTACCACATTACTATATTTTAATTGATGGCGAGGACATGTGGCCAGATCAATTCCGAATTTTTGCAAATAAAAGAAACTTTTATTAAATGAATTAGAGGGTGCTGAACTGTGAGGGTGCAACGAGATTATTTCTTGGGTTATATATCATGACTAACAGCAAAGGAATGATTGCAAACACCTCGTTTCTCTGCTGATAGTTAATGCGTAAACAGCTAGTAATAACAATTGTTGAATTAGTTTGTAGTCTCATGCATTAGCTGTCTTCATTCGAGAAATTGTGAAGGATAAGAACACTGTGGTTTTTAATCACATAATAACTCTAAAAATATGCTGCAGAGAATATGGCAAAAAATAAACAAGCAAATCTGTGAAGTGGCAGTGAGAGCTTAAAGATCGAGTTTGAAAATAAATAAATGTGGCTGACTTTAATGATTGATCGCATAATTTTATGTTTCATTTCATTCCTGTTTTTGAATTTCGTTTATGATTTTGGTTATTTATTAATGTGTTGGTTTTGATGATAAGATTGGACGCAGATATTTGGGGATTATAGATCTCAATTGATTTTCAAATCGCCCAAGCTCAAAGTTAAAGGGAGCAGCAGTTCAGTTTCCAGAGAAACTGCCGGGATTGTGCCAGTTACAAAATCGCGTTCTCAACAAACAAGCGATTTTCCGAGCTACATTGTGAGCAAATGAAAGCAGATCTAAGAAATCCGCCACATGGGTTTTCTTCAGATCGGACCCATTTAGTTATACTCAGGTGGATTTTGCCAGAAAACGATTGATTCTAGGCGATTTCGAGGATCCTTTGAGCACGATTTTGGCAGTTGCGGCCGGCAACGAAATGGTTGTTTCCAGAAATTCGCCTGTTGTAGAGCTTAATTGGTTTTATTTTCTTCTGATCTGGATTTATTTAAACTCAGAAGAATTTGATTGTAGAGGAAGAGGGGGCTCTAGAGACACTACTGTCAGTGAAGAGCTCGTTTTGAAGAATTATTTTTTCAAGAGTATCTCAATGCCTGATTGCTGAAAGAATTGGGAGTGATCAAAAGTGACAGGAGAGGCTGGAGCTGAGAGATTTCTCTTTCAGATCTGATCGCTGTTGCCAGGATAATTTTGGGATGGATCTACAGCATTGAAGAATTTCTTTTTCATTGTTTGAAGAGCAGACCAAGAGCTGGAGCCAAGGGATCGATAGTTTGTAAAGGGCTGGACAAGACTACTGTTTGAATGTTCCTGTGACTTAAGGCAGTTTGTTGCCAGCAGCTGTAGCATCATTTAAACTGGTGATATCTATATACATTTACAGTATTTTAATACTTTGCAATTGTATTTTTGATATCAGTCGATCTTGTTTCCCTTTTCTGCAATATCAATGTTTTGTCATCATTCCTTTGATGAATTTTGCAAATACATCACATATATTCTGTCGATTCACGCTGTTTTCGATTTGCTGATATATATATCATGTTTTAAATTTGGTGTTGTCATCATTATATCTATGATATTCATCTGCTGTGCGATCTTGTTTAAGTTTTCGAATTCCTTCTGAATATTAATAGGATTGTAACACAGTAGGATTATTAGTGATTCGATTTCAGTTTATTATTTTTTCTTCACTCCCGATCGGGATAAGACCCAGAACGGATTAATAGTTGTTTTTTGTAAACTATTTTATGAAAAACAGCCATTGACTCATATTCAGGTTATTTTCTGATTCTTTGTTTTTAATATACATTTGTTAATTCTGTAAGTTATGTAAATTGATTGGATTTATTAATATTTCGTTAATTATTGCATTCATAGATTAATTATTTTATTATGTTGAGTACAGTAATTAGTTGTGTGCATATATCAAATTAATCTAGTAACTACTTTTAATAATTTATTGTGTAGTATATTATAGATCTATTGAACTAATAAGCAGTAGTTTTTAGTTTGAGATTTTAGACTTAGTTTAGTTAGATTTTCAGGCTAACAGAGCCTTTAAACCTGTCGGAAACAACCATCCCAACAGCTTGGAACCTGTTCTAAGGATCTCGGTCTGGGTTGTCTTCCCCGTTACGTGCATAGTCACATATGCCCGTCAACACATACCTAAATGAATATTTTTTTATAAATCTTTAAATTACTATATTAAATTATATCCACTTGCACCATTATATATATATATTAAAAAAAAAACTATACAACAAACTTAAGCGCATCATGTATAAAATATTTCATAAAAAATTATACATCAAATTTATTTTATAAAATTATGACTAATGTATATAATGGATAATACATAAATAATTTCAGTTTATGAAATATTTACTAAATCTTAGCCTTTTTATATGTACCCATTCATGTGTAATAGTTATTGAAGAATCCAAAATAGTACATATCTAAAGAAAACAACCTCATTAAAATTTCAGAGAATCTGGTTGTACACTCTCGTTCCATAATTACACTGAAGTTGTTGTTGGGTAAAATTATTGTTATTTAATTTACCTTAATTTAATTGTCAACCAGAATACGTAAACTTTGAGTCACTACACCATATGTGCAGGGCAAAGTGGTTTCAATGCTCATACCTAGGATAAGTTTAATTTGCTTAAAGACAAAGAACATAATGTAATCTATGGAACTACTACTCTATTGAACAATCCATACCAAGAGTTGTTAGGTCTAACCTAAGGAGAGGGAATCAGCTTGCTGAACCCTATTTTACAATCTATAAAACTGTCAAATTCAATAAAATCTACAGCAACCTCAAATTATGCTACTTGTTGATCTATTCCTTAAAACAAGCAACCAAGTAATAATTTATTAAAGGAAAACCCTAATTTCAAACTTGTCTACAAAATGAATACTCTGGATCAATCTTAATGGTTTTATATCTTTCTAATATTACATCTAAGACTGCAATCATCACCCATACAGAATCTTATGATGTCTCTTCTAAATCATAAATTATTCACAAATAATTGCCAGAATGAAATTTGTCTTGCTGCTAACAACAAATACACTCTACCTATGTTCTATGCTCGTAAAAATATATTGGAACTATTCAGAAAATACACCCTTCATTCTCATTTGCCTATCCTACGAGACTTGTTTTCAAACCATGGAAACAACGCTGTCAAATACTTAATGAATTGTGATTCTTCTTTTTAGTTTCATTCAAGATCATGAAATAAACAAAAGCATAACTCCAATCCCTATATAGTCAATTCGAAATGCTAACTGGAAAACCTTATAAATTCTATAAACTGAAATCTCTAAAACTTCTATGAATTCAATAAATACTGCAAGTTCTTTCAAATTCTTTAAAAACAATACAATACAACCCTTTAAAATACTCCACAGCCTTGTAAACCCTATAACCTAAAAGGATCCTAGACAAGGATTGTAATCATCCAATAATCGGTATCACTCTGGAAGTAAAAGGAGTCTGAAATCCAAATCCAACTCTCACTACTCTGTTGGATTGAACCTACAGGCGAAATTGAATACAATCAAACTCATCACACATATTGTAATGCCATCGAATAGTTTAATGTAAGCATGGATCTCATTCCCAAATCACAAGTTATTAAAAACCATTAGCATTCATTCATAAAAAACAGTATCAAAATATGCAATGTAACTTCACTTACAGCAATAAAAACAACACTTATACACAGATGATTAGAGTTGAAGGTGGGCCCTGCCTTCAACGCCTACAAGTCTGAAATTAAAACCTTAAGAAGATAAACGCAGCTGTTGATCAATTAATAAAAAATAGAGTTTTACAGTGTCTTCTCCTTGTCTCATCCTTCTCAGGATTTATTTATACATGGATAGATGGACAAGATCCATCCCAAAATTCAGATATTCATGCAACTACCCAAAAAACGACCAACACTAAAATCTGGAAAAACCACATCTGTTCTGGAAAGGATTTCTCCACATTCGTTCAGAAATTATGAAAATTGCTCACGATTAGGAGTAAATGGGGCCATTTATGAAGTGGGTTTCGAACCGTTTTGAATAATTCCCAACCGATTGCTCAGAAATTGAGCCCGAAATCAGGTTCCTGATTAATGACGGGAATGCCATTGCCAGATTGCTTGAGATTAGGGCCACGACTCCTGGAAGAAACATAGCATTTGAATGATGACTGATAGCTCATACTCCATATTGAAACGACCAAGCATAAAATCCATATGTAATTTTGGACAAACAAATCCCCCAAATATTTGAATCAGTCAACATATGCTCGTTAAGTGCCGGAACAAGTGTCGGATCAGGCAACCAAAAGAACCACTGCATGAAAAATAAAGACTTGTCAATTGACCAAAAAACTAAAGTTTTAGTGTATGAATTAAAACCAAACAAAATGATAAATGAACAATGAAAAATATCAAAAAGTCACCTGCTAGAGCACCTTGCAATGCTGCTCTTGAAAAGGCACATCCAAGCACAAAACATAACTAGATAAAGCTGAATATTACTTGATTTCATGGAACTTTAAATTAGAAAATATAGTGCTGAACAGTCAAAATAGGAGGCCATCAGTTGTTATTCAAGGGGCATGTTCCTCAATAGGTTTCGTCATCTGTTAATGGCCTATGAGGACCCTCCCCATGTCCACAAACTATCCGTCGTAACTTATCTGTGTGGCATGTCCACAACCTATCATTCGTAACTTATTTGTTGACGACTCGGAGTTAACTTATCCGTTGACAACCTAGAGTTATTCATGGCCTGATCCTGCTGGATGTAAATACAGAGAACAAAGTCTTCACGAACAACAAACTCATCATGGATTGAAACTTGGTTAATGATCGTGTTCTCCGAGCTCTGATAAGTCGAGGACTCAAGCTTCGCCCTCTTACTCTTGTCAAACATGCATGCATGTAATCCTCATAGAACATTTTCTATTGTTGTAGTAATCTCACTCTTGTCAAACCTGCATGCCTGTAATCCCCATAGAACATATGTTGTTTTTGTAGTAATCTCTAGCAGGTTAAAGTCCAAACATTGCAGGAAAATTGGTTGAAGATGATAATCCCCTCCTGAAAAACAATGACTTTAATCCTCTTAGATTTAATGAAAATAGACCCTTTGAATTCAATGGTGAACAAAACCTCTTGCTCTATCTAAAAGTCCTCCTATATCTCCAAGGTGATGCATTACTATCTGTAGCAGGAAGAGAATCCAAAACATGGGTTCTAGAATCTCTAGATGTAAAATCGTAATGCTCATTCCATGAAGATACAAATGAATATGATCTTGATAAAGTGGGAAATAATTCAAATAATGGTTCGTTTTTCATTATTGGGTCTCCCTTATCACCGGCGATAGTTTCATCCCCCCTACTTCCAATATTATACTCCTGGAATTAATCCCATCAGCATACTCGTTAAAGAATTCAGTTTTCAAATCTCAGGCTGTGCGTTGCAGTTCTGTGTGCCCACACTCTTGAAAAAACAGATTATTCATGCATTTTTCACTATTTCTAGCTCCAATGACACCTCAATCTTCTGATCTAAAAATATTGTGCACAACCTTATCCATCCCATGTTCCGGACTAGGACCTATTCGGGACGCCATGGTAGGGACAAAGGGTTTTTCTAAATACACAATATTGGCTCTATCAATGCAGTTAATATGGAATGCATGGCTGCATTTGGGAAGAAGCCTGAGGGCCACATTCTCCTAAAACGAAAAACCAGAAAAATTGCACACTCCATGATGTTTATGAGCTTCTCTGCTCTAGTGAATCTACACAGAGGAATGGATATGATCATAGCTTCATCCATGCCATATAATTGGGTAATTATCTGTCATCCTTCTTAGTCTTAGAATCCTTCCAGTGAATAAGCATCGACTTGTATATTCTGTTCAAAGTCCAAAATCCTATGTCTCCTCCTAAAAAAAGGTCTCCATCGAGAAAATTTTCAATACTTGGCAAAAATCTTGTAGTCACTTACCACCAGTAAGACGTTTCCTGGAACTAGAACTCAACAAGACAAACTACACACTCCATGTTGTCTATGAGCTTCTCTGCTTTAGTGAGTATGCATAGAGGAATGGATTTGATCATAGATTCATCTAAGCCATATGATTGAGTAATTATCTTCCATCCTTCTGGGTCTTGGAATCCTTCTAGTGGATAAGCATAAACTTGTATATTCTCTTCAGAGTCCAAACTCCTACGTTTCCTCTTGAAAAAAGGGTCTCCATCGAGAAGCTTTGCAATACTTGGCAATTTATTTATAGTAAATTACCACCAATAAAGCTCTTCCTAGAACTACAACAATGGCTATCAGGGCAGGAATGATGGTGGTAGTGTTGTATTTTATCTTGGTGGGTCCTTTATTTATGGCTGCATCTGGTGAGGCTCCATCCAAACTCATATCTACCTATTGAAATTTCACTTGGAAGAGATTGCTCCAGAGGAAAACTCATGACGAATTTATTTAAAATATCTACTTAAAACCTATAAATTTGTTGAAAAAACATAGATGTAATTAGTTATTATGTTCGTGGAGAATGAAGGATGATAAACCCACTGCAAAATCAAAACTAACACCACTACAAATTCAGAGTGAATTGATGTAACTACACAAAATTTATGAGAAAACTGCAAATAACCTTAGAGAAAGCTTATTCATGGTGTGCTAAGATCTACAAAATGATGGAATAGATTAACCATTAGGAAAATAGACTCCATGGGTACAATTTCCATGAGCTTTTGAGCTAGTTAACGTAAAACCATCACATTCTAAACTCTGAAATCGAACTGATATTGAATCAGAGATGCCTAGACCCGGGAATACCAAATGTTATGGATTTCTTCTTTTAGTTTTTTTATTATAAAAACCCTATATTAGAAATAAACTAAAACCGAACCTAGTAATTTCCAAATTGCAGCGATAACCAAGATTTTCTAGAAGTTATTTTGTTTGGCTGTCAAAATGTAAGAAAAACACAGAAAATCAACAGTTGTAAGATTAAATGTTGGAAAGGACACAACTAGCATTGAATTTAAGAAAAGAAACAACTGGAACATTAAACGTTGGAAAGGACGCAAGTAGCATTGAATTTAAGAAAAACAACAGCTGGAAGATTAAATGTTGGAAAGGATGCAACTAGCATTGATATTTCCTCTGTTCTTGATAGCACCTATATTAATTAATGAATATCGTCCATCTTAGCGTTAAATACCTCCTATGTCATGTATTTCTTTAATGTTGGTTTGTTTGTTGCATACATACTATGCATTTGACCAATGCAACGCAATCCAAATCTGGCAGCACTAACCCTGACCTCACATAGAGAGGGAAATTTAGGGGAAGAGAAGTTAATCTTTTAAACTATAATATGAGCATAGTCTTTTCAACTTTTCCATACCAGTATAAATCCATGCTTAATTAACATTTATTCTGCATATAGAACTTGTTTTTTATACTTCCAAATCAAAATTATTTGAGCAAACATAGATTGTTTTTATTATTCTATTAAATCTGTTGGTTCTTACCTAAATGAAATTTTGTTTCAAGAAGGAGACAAGCAATTTATATTTTAAGTTTTTTAGAACTTGATTGAAATTTTGTTTCAAGATAAAGACAAGGGATTTATATTTTAATTTTTTCAAGGATAATAAAAATGAGAGTGAAAATCTTAAAGTATAATTGATGGTATTTGGATCTACTCTATATTATAAATGCATTTTTATAACTGAAAAAGACTAAACCGAACGAAGTTGTGATGGGGATACTAGGGCTAACAATCAACCTTCTTATTTTCAAGTAGAAAGGGGAAACCACCCTTCATGGGCACAGTCAAGTGTTATTGGGATCTATGTGTATGTTTTGGTCATGTAATTATGTGTGAAGATAAAAAGTACAAATAAATTTAATGGAATTGTTATGTCTATCAAGACTTGTACCCCCTGAGCTACAATATGTGTGCAGAAGGGGGTAGGATTTTGCATCCATTAGGTCATGAAAATCAAGCAACAAGCTACTAATGGACATCTCGACTATATACTATTGATATTGAATACGAATATTGACTTGGGATATTAAAAAATTGAAAAAATATATTTTCTTCACCTGTCAACCCTATTTGGTCATTGAATGATCTTCAATACATGAGATTATAAGAGGACCCACGTGAATGGTTGAAAGGAAAAATGGTGTCTCTTGTGCAAATTATTATGTGCATAAATTTTGATGTCTCACATAGCTCAAGTTTCAATTTCAAAGGTATAGTCTCTCCATGTCCAGGCCACGTCTTAGTTTCAAAGGTATAGTTCCTCCACGCCTAGGGGTTTTGAGGTTCTTTAAAGCTACCTAAAAATTCAAAAAATCCTATAACTATTCCCCTTGGACAAATGATCGAGGCAAAAACATTGACTTATTCACCAAATGTTTTCAAATTTAAAAACTTTATGTACAAAATCCTTTTGGAGGAAACTTATTTTCACGTATGTGGCGATTCAGAAGTTTGATGTAACTTATTTTCACTTATTTTCCTAGACTTGCTTTCATCACATTTATATTATCTACACACACAACTTTCTCTCATTTTTTGAAACATATCAAAGTTCTTTGCGGTGTTTCATTTCCCCCACTTTGACGTATGCTAGTTGTAATATGTATTTTAAAATGAATCCCCTCCACCAAAAGACATTCTAAATATATCTCGCCTTTGAAATAAAATATCACAATTTTAATTATAAGTGTGATATAAATAATATTTTTTAAAATAAAACTTCAACCTTAAATGTTAATTTTTTTTACAAAACTTTATATATAACATAGAAACTAAAAAGCCAAAACAAAAACAAAAAAAATTAATGAAATTCCAACACCTCTATTAAAGAAAATAACAACATCCTTCGCATATTTTTGTTTGAACATAATAGAAAAGTACGGATTTTTTTTTCTTTTCCATCACATAGTAAAAACATAACCTTTTAACAATGAAATTTTATAAAAAAAAATACTCTTCAATAATAATGTTTTTTATTAAAAAATTTGATTTTCAATTAAATGATATGTTTTTATTAAAGAGTATATTTCCAATTATATACTTATTTACTCATATTTTGTGTTGAGGGTGTTTTTTGAAGATCAAAGGTGGAACAAAATGACCTACTAAGAGTGACATAGACAACTCAAAAATAACACGTGCCAACATTATGCACCTCAAGTACATTAATTGATAAACTTAAGAAACAAACAAAATGCGTAACCTGGAATCCTTTCCAAAGCTTAATGCTGGGCCACATGTAATGCAACATACAAAATTTTGCAAGGTTAGCATGTTGCATGGATAGTGAGTGAAAATTTTAATTTTCAATTAAAATATTTACTTTTATTAAGAAGTTTAATTTCGAATTAAAAGATATCAATAAACCCATTTACCCATGTTTTATGTCTGTGGTCATGCACTTTGAAAATTGAGTGTGGAACCAAAAAAACCTACTCACAGTGATGAGATATACTCAAAATTAACATGTCTAAGCATTATGCATGTGAATTACATTAAGTAATAAACTTAGGAAACAAACAAAAGGTGGAAGCTAGAATAATTTCCATATGTTAATGTTAGGATACATGCAATGCAAAATCCCAAAATTTTCAAGGTTAACATGGTGCATCAATGGTGTAATTGAAATTTTCACATTTTATTCAAAAGGACAAGTTAAAATTCCAGATAAATATAATATTCCCTTTGTAGAGGAGATTCATTAGAAAACACATTGCAGTTGAGATTCTACTATGATGTTATCCTAGGTTCCTTTGTCAAAAGAAGATTCATAAGGTTGTTTTCCAAGCTATGGATTTTTTTTTATTCCTTAACTATTATTGCACGTAAACTTGTACATACTAAGTTAAATTAAAATTTTCATAGAAGTGGAGTTGTCCATGTATTATCCATGATGAAAATATTCTAGTAAAAACTATTTTTTGGGCACAAGTTTTACTAATATAGAGCCACCGATGTGATACATTTCTCCTTTCAAATTAACAACCATGGATTTCAATATAATTTTGAATGTGTTTTTGTGGGGGAAGATAAAAAATTGTACCAACCAGTTTATGGTTCCTTCTTACATCAATGGGAAAGTTTCAAACTCCATTATTACATATAGAATAGCATGGCACCTGATTCACGCCAATGGGAAAGTTTCAAAATCCATTATTACATATAGAATATAATGCCACCTACTTCATGCCACTTATATAGAAATACACATTTTTTTAAAGTAGCAGTGGAAATTCATATTCATAATAGCAAAATAAAAGCTCAGAGCAACCAAAAACTTTCTACGGGGGTCTTAAACTAACAAACCACCCGCCCAATCTATAAAAAATAATGGAGTTTAGGTTTTCATAGAAATATAAACACATGCTCTTTCTGTAGCTAAAAACTTCGAAAGACATATTACATATTAAAAACTTACTATAAAAAATCTTGAAAAATTCACATTGTAATATCAAGGAAACCCACAAGAACTGGAAGTTGCAAAGGGAACCAAAGACGATAATGGAGTTTCTACGGTGTTACATATCCCGCTAGGAAATCCGACGTCTCTTCAAGGATTGGGCAGGGCCCGTAATCCTCCATTGGGTTCCGAGGTTACCTCTCATGTATTGATAGAGAAACAATGATGTAGGTTTGAGTCTCGCGGCTTCGATAAACAGACGTAGCACTTCTTGCAGTTCCTCTTGGTTCATGCAGCGGTCCTTGAGGATTTACTGCAGGTGATGAAGACTCACCACCTTTCTCACACTGTTCCCTATCTCCTTTATCGTCCACATTTCCAGTGTTGGGAAACACTGAATAATGCCTCATGTTAAAATTGGATTCTAGGGCTTTGAGTTGTGTATCCGTCTGGGTGATACGAGTGCGCATACATTGGGACACCTCCTTGTCACCGTAACAATTTACTATCATATCCTCTAGCAAAATTCCCATCATATTCTTCATCATCGAGTAATGATTAATTCTCCTACCACTTTTTTTGGATGCAAGATGGTCTGAGAACTCCTTGTACTCCCACTCATCAATTAAACATCTGACCGGCATGGAAACCTTCTCTACAAAACCATCACTATCCCCAATGGTAATCTTGTGATGACCTCCTCCACTACCCATGCTTCCTCTATGCAGGGTACCATGTTGATGGGGAATATTTTTCTTTGATTTTGTATGCAGACTCGTAGAGGAACGAGTGCAGAGAAGATACAGGAAAACAGAAATTCCCACGGGGCGGAGGCTAGCAGGTCTCATAGTGCAAAGTCCTTCCATCATGGATGTGTGTGTTAGAACCTATAGGATTTCATTCCATAGTGATATGGGTCAAATTTTAAATGAATGATTGACTGCTTGCGGGTTTGGAAAACATTTCACCTTCCTCCTCATTCAATTCAACCACGTCATCATTCATCTGGTTTCCTATGTTGTCTCCATGTTTTCTATGCGCTCGGTTTCCCTTGTGGATGGCTTGCATGTAACCCGCATCCAGGGTTGTAATGTCTTGGCTGGATATCTGTTTTCATTCTTTGAGCAAATACGCTGAGTTGAGAGAGGTAAAATTGTTGTGAATCAGGGTAGAATTAGAGAAGACTCCCTCATTGGCTAGTTGATCAACCAATAAATTAGATTTTCTTCTAACATGGTTGAAGGTGATGGCTCTGCAGTTTCTAAGAATTTCATCGTGCTAAATGACACCATATTCCATACACTAGATGGGAGAGATGTTTTCCCTATGTGTTCTATTCTGTAGGAAAATGGAAAGCGTTAATATTATTTGTGAATCTCCTTCGACAATAAGTGGGAGGAGATTAAGAGTCATGACCATTTGAAGTCCTTATATTAGCTAGGATATCTCTCCTGCATTATTTCTATCGTGGCCCATGTATCCCCAGTAAACATGTTGAATGGTCCCTGTGTAGTCTCGGATTTCTCCCCCAAAGCCCGCCTCTCCTAGGTTTCCTTTGGACGCACCATCAAAATTGAGTTTGAATAATCCTATTGGTGGTGTCTCCCATTTATCGAGGCCGGATATGTCTGTTGTGGGGCATAGGAGTGATGAGTAAAGGATTTTGGTTCCATCCCCCATGCAAGAAGAATATCCCATTCAGATTGAATAATGGGAAGATCATTATTGTTCCAGTCCCCTATTTGAAGAGTTTATCGTATATTATTTATACTACCCATCCAAACCTCCATGGCATTGTGTTCTTTCCCATTGAAAATACGTTGGTTTATTTCATTCTAGATGTTCTAGACCACAAATCATAGGATGAGAGACCAAACACAATTTTAATGTTTTCTTTGATAATGATTTTCATCCCACAATTAGAGAGTTTTGATTACATCACTTTTAACTCTCTTGGTTAGTTTTCATTTTTCCTCCACTAGATTCCAGATAGTGTCAGCCAACATGTAAGAATCCAACAGGTGGTCTATTGTTTTGGAATGTTCCCCACACATGATACACAAATATGGGTCTTGAAAACATTTCTTTATCAGATTGTCCCAAGTTAGGATTTTGGGATGAGTGAGCAGCCAGAGGAAGGTTGAGATTTTTGGCCAAAAGTTGGAGTCCCAAATTTTCTTCCAGAGGGGATTAGGAGGTTCCAATTTCCTTTGAGAATGAATTAAGTAGGCTTCTTTGGTTGTGAAGGTTCCTTTTGTGTTATGTCCCCATCTAATTATTTCTTCTTCCTCCCAAACATTTATACATCTCTTTTGAAGTTCAGTCCAGATGGTGTTCATAGGTACATTATTTTCCATTATACTCCACTCAGTGGGTTCTTTCCATAGGAGGAAATGGTTTTGATTAATGCCCTTCCAAACGTCTTTGAATGTTCAACTGTCAATATTGTGCATGATGTTTTGATTGTCCTACAAATTGAAAAGATATGATAATTTTGGTATTTGTTTCTAAGACTCACGCCATAAATTGGCATGCGCTCCATTTACAATTTCCTAGAAGCTATGTTTTTGGATTAAAGCGTGCTGAAAATTAGCTTCTCTCCATATCAACTATCGTCGAGGGTCTCGGTCATAATGGATGAGTCTGGGAGTGGTCCAATCCTGTGCATATTTTTTGTTCCAAAATAACACACAGCTATGATATTTTTAGTGATCCAATGACACCAAATTTTGGTAGGGATGATCTCATTATTTGTTTCAGGATCCCAAACACCCAAGACACCTTCCCGCTTAGGTAGGGTTTTTGTTTGCCACTTGACCAAAATGCATTTGTGTTGATTACCTTCCCCTCCCTAGAGGAAATTGTGTTGTCGATTACAGATGGTTTTTAGGACCCACTTGGGGGGAACCATGATAGAGAAAAATTAGAGGGGAATAGATTCGAGTACAGTTTTGAGGAAGGAGAGTCTACTGGAAAGGTTTAGGGTTATGAAGGTACAAGAAGAGATTTTACTTCCCAACTTAGCTAAGAGGTCTTTCGAGGAGGATTGTTTGATGGTAGAGTAAATAAGAGGAGCACTACGATATTTGGAGGGTAAGGAGGAGATGGAGAAGCCAAGAATGTGAGTGACGTTGCGTTGAGTTATCAAAGAGGTAGGATTCTTTGGTTGTGAAGGTTCCTTTTGTGTTATGTCCCCATTTGATGATTTCTTCTCCCTCCCAAACATTTATACACTCTTTTGAAGTTTAGTTGAGATTGTGTTCATAGGTACATTATTTTCCATTATCCCCCACTCAGTGGGTTCTTTCCATAGGAGGAAATGGTTTTGATTAATTCCCTTCCAAAAGACTTTGACTGTTGAACTGTAAAACCTATTCATGATGTTTTGATGGTCCTACAAATTGAAAAGATATGATAATTTTTGTAGTTGTTTCCAAGACTCATGCCATAAATTGGCATGGTCTCCATTTATCATTTCCCAGAAGCTATGTTTTTGGATTAAAGCTTGCTGAAAATTAGCTTCTCTCCATATAAACTATCCTCGAGTGTCTCCTTCATAATGGATCAGTGTGGGAGCAGTCCAATCCTCTCCATATATTTTGTTCCAAAATAGCATCCAAGGTGCGATATTTTTAGTATCCATTTCCACCAAATTTTGGTAGGGATGATCTCATTATTTGTTTCAGGATCCCGAGCACCCAGGACACCTTCCCGCTTGGGTAGGTTTTTCGTTTTCCACTTGACCAAATCCCATTTGTGTTGATTACCTTCCCCTCCCTAGAGTAAATTGTGTTGTAGATTACATATGGCTTTTAGGACCCACTTGGGGGGAACCAAGATAGAGAAAAGGTAAAGGGGAATAGATTTGAGTACAGTTTTCAGGAGGGTGAGTCTACTGGAAAGGTTTAGGGTTATGAAGGTCCAAGAGGATATTTTACTTCCCAACTTAGCTAAGAGGTCTTTCCAGGATGATTTTTTGATGGTAGAGTAAAAAAGAGGAGCACCACAATATTTGGAGGGTAGGGAGGAGATGGAGAAGCCAATAATGCGAGTGACGTAATTGCGTTGAGCTATCAAATAGGTATTGAAGGATAAGAACTGATACTTTTTGAGATTTCCGGTTGTTCCTGAGGCCTACAAAAAGGTATGAAGGACCTTTGAAAAGTAGTGAGCTTCTTAGACAAAGGTATGTCCAAAGAGAATATTATCATTGAAATTTTTTTGGATGAGGGTGCTCCATTAATCAGGATGGAAAAAAGAGGGTAGAAGAAGTCAGGGCAAGGATCCACTTGGTCCAATGTTGACATAATCCAAAAGAAAGGAGCATTTTTTCCATAAATTCCCAGCTAAGTTTGTCAAAGGCCTTGGAAAGTTCCAGTTTGATAAGGACTCCAGATGTTTTGGTGGTATTTAAAGAGTGGGTGATTTTGTGGGAAGGTATGATTCCATCTAGGATTTGTCTTCCTTCCACAGCAGCCTATTTGCTCAGGTGAGATGAGAAAAGGTAATAGGGTTTTTAATCTGTTGGCTATAACTTTGGTAATGAACTTATATTTTGCATTGCAAAGAGAAATGGGTCAAAACTTATCGGGATTTGCAGCCCCTTTCTCCTTTGGAATGAGTGTGAGAAAAGTCATGTTGAGGAGATGGAGAAGCCAATAATGCAAGTGACGTTGTGTTGAGTTATCAAATAGGTATTGAAGGAGAATAACTGATACTTTTTGAGATTTCTGGTTGTTCCTGAGGCCTCCAAAAAGGTATGAAGCACCTTTGAAAAGTAGTGAGCTTCTTATACAGAGGTATGTCCAAAGAGAATATTATGATCGAAAAAATGTTGGATGAGGGTGCTCCATTAATCAGGATGGAAAAAAAAGCAGAAGAAGTGAGGGAAAGGATCCACTTGGTCCAATCTTGACAGAATCCAAAAGAAAGGAGAGTTTTTTCTATAAATTCCCAGCTAAGTTTGTCAAAGCCTTTGGAAAGTTCCAGTTTGATAAGGACTCCATATTTTTTGGTGGTATTTAAAGAGTGGGTGATTTCGTGGGAAACTATAATTCCATCTAGGATTTTTCTTCCTTCCACATAGCCTGTTTGCTCAGGTGAGATGAGAAAAGGTAATAGGGTTTCTAATATGTTGGCTATAACTTTGATAATGATCTTATAATTTACATTGCAAACATAAATGGGTCGAAACTTACTGGGATTTGCATCCCCTTTCTCCTTTGGAATGAGTGTGAAGGCAAGGATCCACTTGGTCCTATCTTGACAGAAGCCAAAAGAAAGGAGCATTTTTTCCATAAATTCCCAGCTAAGTTTGTCAAAGGCCTTGGAAAGTTACAGTTTGATAAGGACTCCAGATTTTTTGGTGGTATTTAAAGAGTGGGTGATTTTGTGGGAAAGTATGATTCCATATAGGATTTGTCTTCCTTCCACATAGCTTGTTTGCTCAGGTGAGATGAGAAAAGCTAATAGGGTTTTCAATATGTTGGCTATAACTTTGGTAATGATCTTATAATTTACATTGCAAAGAGAAATGGGTTGAAACTTACCGGGATTTGCAACCCCTTTCTCCATTGGAATGAGTGTGAGAAAAGTCGTGTTGAGTGTGGGAAAGACCCAGAGTTTTTGGTGTGATTCTTCCACAAGCTCCCATATTTCATTTTTTACCAGATCCTAATAGTTATGGAAGAAATTAATGGTGAAGCCATTAGGTCCAAGAGCTTTATCATCTGTCATTTGGTTGATGACAGTATCCACTTCCTATAAAGAAAGGATCTTCATCGGTGCAAGATTATGATCTGGTGTGAGGATTTTAGGAATGCAATCAATGACTTTCTTAATGGCCTATGATATTGAAGGAATAGACTCCATGAGCAGGTCTTGGAAGTGGTGGATAAGTTACTGCTCAATATCTTCTTGTGTTTCCAGTGTAACCCCGTACGCAATTTTGAGTCTATAAGTGAGATTGTGGTTGCGGTGTTGAATTATTGATCGATGGAAGAAGGATGTGTTTCTTTCCCCTTCTTTAAGCCACTAAATTTAGGACTTTTGTTTCTAGGACATTTCCTCTTGCTCGCATCTTTTGCCAAGATTTTCCATGATCTCCTTTTCCTTTAGTTTATTTTCCATTGTTTTTCTTTCCTCCATGATGATCATTTAAATTTTTTCTAGATATTTTTCCAGGGAACTCTTTTCTTTGAAAATGTTCCCAAAGGTGTTGTGGTTGCATATTTTAATACTTTCTTTGACAATTTTTAGTTTTAATTGCATTACATCCATCATGGATCACCCCAGGGCAGTTATGTCCTCCCACCATATCTGAACAAAGTCTTGGAAGGAAGAGTGGTTGAGCCATAAATTTTTGAAATAGAAGGGATTCAATTTGTGGGCTTCCATGTTATGCCAGATCAAGGATGGTCCAGTGATTTGATCCAGGTGAGGGAATTACATTAGTGGTCAGAAGGCCTCCTTCCTATAAAAGGTTTTTGAAAACTAGAAATCTATCCATCCTTGAGGCTATGAGATTATATCCTCTTCTTTTGTTATTCCAAGTAAAAAAAACTTCTGAGGCTAGAAGGTCCATGAGCTTGTTGTCCTTTATGAGTGCTTTGAAGTTGATATCTTTAAGGGTTAGGGTTCTTCTTCCCCGTTTTTTTTCATTGAGAGCTGAGATCATGTTAAAGTATCCTCCAAAGATAACATAGGAATCTGTATGTTGTTGCTTAAAACACTCCATGCAGTGAAGTAGATCTTATTTCAAATAAAGGGTTTGAGGTCCATAAATATTTAGCAAAAACCCATGGAACTTGGTTCCCAGATTGTGGAAGGAGGCAGAATGGGAGATTTTAGTAGAGGAGAAGTTGTACATTTAACACACCTAAAAATCATACGTAATTTTTTTTACATGTGTTATTTAAAGAGTTACTTTAAAATAATTTCAAGCTTACAAAATGTTGGTTTTAATATGTATTGTCCTGCTATGCTCAATGGGCTTCTCTATTAACTAAGTTGGCCAGTTCAGTCTGACACCTACATCCAAACTCCCACATGTGATGTATTTGAGACAAGGCAAAAGGTGCTAAATTAAGACTAACTAAGGTTTAAGAACAATGGATATAGATAAATTAGTATTGATCTGACTAACCATTGACCCAAATAAATTAAATTCTAGAGATTCAATTATAACTAAAGTTTGCGACACTTAATTATTTAATTACGCCACTTAATTAAATAATTAATTGTGACACTCGATTAATAATTTCCAAGGTACAAGCTAAAGGTCATAATTGAAACAAGAACATCAATAATACATGCTAAACATCATATTCGTTGTGAATAACTAATTTATGTATTTTGGGTTTGTTTGATAGCATAGTTTATAAATAACCAAGTATTGATGTCATTGATTATTTGAAAATTAATCTACTTTTTCAGTGTTATTATGTGTGTGTTGTTAGTGACCATAAAAAGTAAGGAAAACCACATATCATGGAGCATACATAGGTTTCAATCTATAGCCACAACAAAACCATAGCAAACAAGAACACTGGCTACAACTACAACCCTCAAAATTGGCTCCCGATGACTGTTCCCTACAGTCATATCTCACTAATAAAATCAGATCGTATGGCTTCCACCCTCCATCCATCGATTACTTTTACATATATAATACCTCTCTCATTCTCATATCTGCAGCTGAGAACAATTATGCAACCAAATGATTTACAATAAAATGACAGGTGCATTCAATTATAACTAAAGTTTGCGCCCCTCTCAATAAAATAGAGCCATAATTACAATTTATGGTTATGAAGAAGAAGAATAGAAATAAGGTAACAAGAATAGAAACTAAATTCCATGATATTCATCCTTCCTCCATGCAGATCCTCACAATATAAGAAACTGGCTACATCAGGACAACTTTCCACGCAACCGTAGACACCGTCAAGCCTTCCTCGTTTGAACAGGTCACCCCCGAGCCGAGACCATGGATCCATGGGTAGATTCTCTCTTAGTCTCACTACTCTCGAAACTACCTCTTTCAAGAGACACAATTCTTCCCACTACTACTTTCCTGTCTGTTTCTAGTGCTTACGGGATGTGACCTAGCTCATAATTCCCATTTCATGGCTTCCTGTGTCAGAACCTGGACTAGTAGAGTGATATAATGGAAGCCAAGGGAAAAAATAGACTCCCTCTAAGTCTCAACACACTCTCAATAATATTAAACTTCCCAACATGGGTAGATAACATAAATCACATGGTCTAAAGATCAATATTAACTTCAACACTAAGATGACATATGGATTTATAACATAAGGAGGACCATTCTAACCAAAATGGATCAACCCAAATTAGAGATAAGTAAGGTTTAAACTTCATCATGGAGATTTAAATTGAATTAGTGGAGTGGTGGCTTAGTGAGAAGATTCCTTTCCCGAATTAGCACCATGAGGTGGAGTTACCCAAAAACTAAGGAGTGGAGCCATGAAGAGCAAATGGAGTCACACTAATGCATAAAGTGGGTTAGAAAAAATAAATGAGGTCGAAATAGGTGAGATAGGGCATCCAATGGGGTCATAAATATCATGTAAGCACAAAAATAGGATCATCAATGCATGGTGTAAAAGTGGAAGCTAGAAAATAGCTTACAGTCCTAAAAACTAGGAAAGAGCTCATAAATGACCATAAAAACATAAATGTGAGGGAATATTTTTTCAAGGAGGGATCCCTATGCAATATGGTCCCACTAAGGTGTGCACAATATGCAAAAATATCTCCATAGTCCATAATTATTGAGAATAGGGTTCATTGTACAAGGTTTGGGTGACGAACATTATTAATCTCACCAAGGTGCAAATATGAATTGGGATGGACAAAGTTAAGTCAAAAATAAGTTATAAGGTGCTAGGGATGTCCCCATTCCCCCTCACTTTGTGGAATCCATGGTACCCCATACTCTTTTAGTTTCCTTTGCTGAGCCGGTTGTTTATTTAATCAATCCTTAACAACATTCAAAGATAACGGAGATTCTATTAATAACATTAACATTAATAATAACGCCAAAGTACAAAGTCATGTTATCAAACATTAATAATAAGTCCTTAATTAAATTCATCATCAAAAGGAGAAAAATTCCACAATCATATAAAATATCATAAGTCCATAATGCAAGAGAACATAAGTCACATGAAGGATCATAATCCCGGGGCTTAACAACAAGGGTATTACATCTCCCTCTGCCTTAAATAATGCATCGTCCTCAATGCATATTACATACATGCCACAAAATTTCAAAATAGATGAGGGTATGCTTCCCTCATGGTATCCTCCAGCTCCCAAGTGGCATCCTCAGGACTATAATGGGTCCATTGGACCTTTACCTACCTGATTTCTTGATTTTGAAGTAGCTTTAGCTTGCTACCCAAAATGGCAACACGTTGTACAAAAAAATCCCCTTCTGGTTCCACCTAGATCATAATACATTCAATCACATGATTAGTACCATGTTCATATATATATATATATATAAAGAAAATAAAAGAACTCTAATTACCTGGATCGCATTCCAATCAATTACATGGTTAGTATCAGGTATATACTTTTTCAATAAAGACACATGAAACACATTATGTACTCTAATGCAAGTGGTTAGGGCCAACTCATAAGCAACAGGTCCTATCTTATCTAAGACCTCAAAAGCTCCACAATATCTAGCTACTAGCTTGGAGCAATTTCCCAAGTTTAAGGAACTCTTCTTGAGTCTGACTTTCAAAAACACATGATCCCCAACTTGAAACTGTCTAGTGGTCCTATTCTGATCTGCATAACTTTTATGCCAGTCTTGAGCTACCTTTAGATTCTGCTTTATCTTAATCATTTGATACTCCATATAATTTAATAATTATGTTCCAATGATGACTCTATCAGTTGAGTTATTCCAACTGATGGGAGTATTACACTTCCTTCCATACATTTCCTGGAAAGGACTCATCTTCAAAGATGAATGATATCTATTATGATAAGAAAATTCCACCAAGTGTAAATAATCTTCCCACTTAGATGGCCGATCCATCACATACATCCTTAACATATCTTCAATTACTTGGTTAACTCTTTCTATTTTTCCATCTGTCTGAGGGTCATATAATGTAGTCATGTTTAGACTTGTACCAAACCCTTCGAACAATCCTTTCCAAAACTTACAAGTAAATTTTGAATCTTTGTCTCATACTATAGCATTCAGTATACCATGCAATCTGGATAATTCTTTCATGTAAATATTTGCAATGTTAGCTGCTTTGTGAGTTGTCTTTACTGGAATGAAGTGTGCTGCCTTAGTCAGCTTATCTACAACAACCATGATCACATCATTTTTCAATATGATCTTAGGTAACTTGGTGATGAAATCCATTGTCACTACATCCCATTTCCATTCTGGTATAGGAAAGGGGCAGCAACAACCCCACTGGATGTCGATGCTCAACTTTAAATTTTTGACATTCCATGCACCTAGCTATATATTCTGCAACATCATTCTTCATCCATGGAAAATAGCATTGTTTCCTTACTATTGCTATTGTTTTATGATAACTTGAATGTCCAACATAAGAGACATCATGTGTTTCCTTCATAACCACCTTCCTTATATATCCAACATAATGCACATAAACTCTATCGCTATGAATGCGTATCCCATTTTCTTTAAACTTATACTTATCAAATTTCTGTGGAATTTTTTGTTGGTTCAACTCTTCTTTCACCTGCTGATAAAGTTCATCGGTAACACTGGCTTCAATGATCTTATCCTTCAAATCTGATGTGCTAGTGCTAATAGCTGCTACATGCATCACATACATCTTCGTACTAAGTGCATCAGCTATTTTATTTTATTTACCTTTGATATGCTTGATGTCAAAGTCATATTCACATAATAACTCCATCCACCTCATTTGTCTTGCATTCAAATTAGGATGCTTAAACAAGTATTTTAACCCATCATGGTCAGCTCTCAACTCAAAATTTTTACCCATTAGGTAATGTCTCCACATCTTCAAAGCATGGATGATAGTTGTAAGCTCTAAATCATGCATGAAATAGTTCTGCTCATGTTCCTTCAACTTTCTAGATTCATAACTGATCACATGCCCATCCTGCATTAATACTCCACCAATGCCTTTCTTGCATGCATCCATGCATACAACAAAGTTTCCTTCGGGGTCCACAATTTTTAGCATGGGTGCATTGGTGAGCATTTCCTTAAGTTTTTGAAAATCATCTTTACACTTAGAATTCCAATCAAACTTCACACCTTTCTTTTGTAAAGATGTGATAGGATGAGCCAACTTCAAGAATCCTTCTATGAACCTTCGGTAGTATCCAGCTAACCCCATGAAGGACCTGACTTTTGATACATTCTTAGGTATTGACCAATACATAATGGCTCTTATATTCTCAGGATCGACTGTAACACCTTCTTAAGATATGATATTCCCCAGATAGTGGATTATTCCTTGATAAAATGAGCACTTTCTTAATTTGGCATACAATTGATGTTCTCTAAGCACTTGCATTACTAGTATTATATCTTGTTCACTCTTCCTTTGTCTTGGAATATATAAGGATGTCATCCAAGAATATAATCACAAACTTATCTAATTAATTTTTGAAGACTCCATTCATTAAACACATGAATACTGCAGGTGCATTTGTTAAACCAAAAGGTACTACTGTGAACTCATAGTGTCCATACCTTGTTTTGAATGTTGCCTTACTGATATCCTCATTCTTAATTCTAATTTGGTGGTATCCCAAACTCAAATATATTTTTGAAAACACCTTGGCTCCTCCCAATTGATCAAACAAGTCATCAATTCTTGGTAAGGGGTACTTGTTTTTAACCGTTGCTTTGTTTAATTTTCCATAATCTATGCAAAGTACTAGAGTTACATCTTTCTTCTTCACAAATAACACAAGAGCTCCCCAAGGTGAAACAATGGGCCTTATGTAACATTTCTTTAGTAGCTCTTCTAACTGCATTTGTAATTCCTTTAACTCAGGAGTAATCATTCTATAAGGTGCTTTAGATGAAGGTACTATTCTCGGCACCAAGTCGATAGAAAAATCAATGTCCCTCTTAGGAGGTATTCCTCGCGGTTCTTGAAATACATCTGCAAAATTTTGTAGTATTGGATAATCCTACAACTCTGGCTCTTTTCCTTCTTTTGATTCTTCCACATGAATTTCATATAGTTGGCATCCGTTTCTAAGACATTTCTTCAATTGTAGAGTTGTGATATGCCTTATGGATATGGGTCTAGGTATTCCTTTTATTGTCACTTGGTTCCCTTCTTCATCTAAACAAGTATAGGTTTTATAATGGAAATCCAAAACTGCATGATGTGCATCCAACCAATCCATGCCAATCAATACATCATATGACCCCAAGGTTATGATGTTTAAGCCTTAAAAGGTTTTCATTCCATTCATTTCTAAAGGACACACTTTTACAAATTCAGTGATTTTCCTCTTGGCTCCTATAGCTAGTTGTACTAGACTTGTTGTTTCAAGTTTACTTTTCTTTAAATGACATTTATCAACAAGATTAGGTGAAATTTAACAATTGCTAGCTCTCAAATCAATCAAAATAGTTATGGTTTTATTAGCAATATTACATGCTACTTCAATCATTCGGGATTGGTGGTCAGCTTGCCTCCCATCTAGGTCTGCATAGATGCTTTGAACACTTCCACCTACATCTCCAACATTTGAATCCTCTTGAATTTTGTGAAGGTTATTTTTCTTACGTGGGTAGTGACTATAAAAGTGATTTTCCTTGCATATCCAACATTCCACAGGTGGTATTTTCCCTGAAGTATCTTCCTTTGACTGTCGCTGTTGGTAAGAATTATTGTTTCTGAACTTTGAAGGTTGGAAACCTTTCTTTCTTTGCTTTTGTTTGTTATTCTTCATATCCTTCCAATTCTTCTGATATGGGGCCTTGCTATTATTTTTTCCATATAAGTGTTTTTCCATCCATATGGAATCCTTAAGGTTCTTTGGTCTATCATATTGGGTTTTATCTCTATAAGATTCAGGAAGGCCACTTAGGAACCTTTGAATCTTTACCTTCTCATCTTTGATGAAGTCTGCATGGTTTAAAAGTTCTAGAAACTTTTTCTCATAGCCCTCCATAGTCATGCTTCCCAACTTAAGATCAAATAATTCTTCCATCTTCTTGTTATAGTAGTACTCAAAGAGGTATTATTTCTGAAAGTATTTCTTAAACTTCCTCCAAGATATTTTGTCTTCATCGATGTCTTCCAACTTAACTAGTTGATCCCACCAGATAGTTGCTTTACCTTGCATATGGTATATGGCTACTCTTGTCTCCATATTAGGTTTATACTGGTGCAACTGGAAGAATTTTCTAAGTCCTATCAAACATGATTTGACATATTCTCCTTGCTTTACTTCTCCATCAAAATTTGGGGGCTTGATTCTTCTCAACTCTCCTACTAGTTCATCCCAGGTAAGCCTCGTCTTCTTTTATCTCACTGAAGATCTTTCAGTATTGCTCTCTGTACTGCTTGATACATACCCCTTCTTTCTCTCTGATTGATAAGGTCTCCTTGAAGATGATTTAGACCTCCAATAACCTCTTTTATGACTCTTTTCAGCAGATCTTTGGATGGTCTTTAATGATTTTAGATCATTCATAATCTTCTCTTGGATATGACTTATTCTTTCATTATCCTCTCTACACTTCCTCACTGAATCCTCCAAGATTAACGGTTCACTACTCACCTTATGTTTGGTTAACCTTCTTCCCTCAACAAACTCCTCTTTGAGACTATATGATCTATGTACTTCCTCAATATCCATCCTCAATCTTGACTTTCTACTGTTGAACTTTTACTTGTTGAATACTTAGTCTTCATAGGTTTGATTAAAATATCACTTTTAGTAGTCACACCGCTTGCTCAATCAATCACTGGGAATTGCAATGTGTTAATTAATAACATTCTCTTAGTAGACTACACATTTGTATAAGTTCATTATCATTAAAAAAAAAACACTTTTCTTCCTATTTATAAAGTAACTAGCCAACATTTCTAAGTTACAATCTACTTAGTTAGAGAAGGGGCAGCATAGAAATCCTTCCAAGATTTCTCCTTATTGGATGATCTTCAGGTCCATACCCATCCCAATATAACAGTTTAATTAACTAACTCACATGTGAAATTATATTAAGTTGCATCCATCCAAGCTATCTAATGGAAGTGCATGCTTACAACGTGACTTGAAACTTCGCAGAAGGCCCAACAACCACACTATTGAAACCTGGCTCTGATACCACTTGTGATGTCCCAGAACCTTGAGATAAGTCAAAAGGTGCTGAATTAATACTAACTAAGATTTAAGAAAAATGGATATAGATAAATTACTATTGATTTGACTAACCATTCACCCAAATAAATTAAATTCTAGAGATTAAATTATAACTAAAGTTGGCGACACTTAATTATTTAAGTACGCCACTTAATTAAATAATTAATTGTGACACCCGATTAATAATTTCCAAAGTGCAAGCTCAAGGTCATAATTGAAACAAGAACATCAATAATACATGCTAAACATCATATTCGTTGTGAATAACTAATTTATGTATTTTGGGTTTGTTTGATAGCATAGTTTATAAATAACCAAGTATTGATGTCATTGATTATTTGAAAATTAATCTACTTTTTCGTTATTATTATGTGTGTGTTGTTAGTGACAATAAAAAGTAAGGAAAACCACATATCATGGAGCATACATAGGATGCAATATACACCCACACCGAAACCATAGCAAACAAGAACACCTGTTGCAACTACAACCCTCAAAATCGGCTCCCAATGATTGTCCCCTACAATCATCTCTCACTAATAAAAATTAGATTGTATGGCTGCCACCCTCCAGCCATAGATTACTTTTACATATAGAATACCTCTCTCATTCTCAGATCTTCAACTAAGAACAATTATGCAACCAAATGATTTACAATAAAATGACATGTGCATTCATCTCAGCACTAGAAAGCTATCGGACCAAAACAAACATATCTTGGTCATCCGAAAACCTTTTTCAATGAAACGAAAGGTGTTGTTTACTGGAAACGATGCTACGGACGTAATGGAATAGGTATCAAAACCCATAAATGAGCATAGATGGTCTAACTAGATCATATGGTTCCTCCCCTCTCAATAAATAGATCCAAAATTACAATTTATAGTTATGAAGAAGAAGAATAGAAAGGAGGTAACGAGAATAGAAACTAAATTCTATGAGATTCATCCTTCCTCCATGCAGATCTTCAAAATATAAGCAACTGGCTGCAGCAAGACAACTTTCCTCCCAACTGTAGACAGCGTCAAGACTTCCTCACTTGAACAACTCACCCTCGAGCTGAGACCATGAATACATGGGTATATTCTCGCTTAGTATCACTACTCTCAAAACTACCTCTTTTGAGATACACAATGTTTCCCACTACTGCTTTCTTTTCCATCTCCAAGTCTTATGGGATCTGACCTAGCTCTCCATTCCCATTTCCTAGATTCCTGTGTGAGAACCTGGACTAGTAGAGTGATATAATGGGAGAAAAGAGAACAAATAGACTCCCTCTAAGTCTCAACACACTCTTAATAATATTAACCTTCCCAACACAGGTAGATAGCATAAATCAAATGGTCTAAAACCCAAGATTAACTTCAATAAGGAGATGGAATATGGATTTATAGTATAAGGAGGATCATTCTAACCCAAATGGATCAACCCAAATTAGAGATAAGTAAGGTTTAAACTTCATCATGGATAGTTAACTTGAATTAGTGGAGTGGCCACTTAGTGAAAAGATTCCATTTCCCGAATTAACCCCATGAGGAGGAGTTACCCAAAAACTAAGGAGTGGAGCCATGAATAGCACATGGAGGCACACTAATGCATAAAGGGGGTTACAAAACATAAAGGAGGTAGAAATAGGTGAGAGAGGGCATCCAATGGGGTCATAAATATCATGGAAGCACAAAAATAGGATCATCAATGCATGGTGTAAGAGTGGAAGCTAGAAAATAGCTTGCAGTCCTAAAAACTAGGAAAGGGCTCATGAATGACCATAAACACATAAATGTGAGTGAATATTTTCCCAAGGAGGGATCCCTATGCAATATGGGCCCACTAAGGTGTGAAAAATATGCAAAAATATCTCCATATTCCATAATTATTGAGAATAGGGTTTGTTGTACAAGGTTTGGGTGATGAAAAATATTAATCTCACCAAGGTGCAAATATGAATTGGGATGCACAAAGTTAAGTAAAAAATAAGTTATAAGGTGCTAGGGATGTCCCCATTCCCCCTCACTTTGTGGAATCCATGGTCCCCCATACTCTTTTAGTTTCATTTGCTGAGCCAGTTATTTATTTAATCAATCATTAACAACATTCAAAGATAACGAAGATTCTAGTAAAACATTAACATTAATAATAACGCCAAAGTACAAAGTCATGTTATCAAACATTAATAATAAGTATTTAACTAAATTCATCATGAAAAGGAGCAAAATTCCACAATCATATAAAATATCATAAGTCAATAATGCAAGAGAACATAAGTCACATGAAGGATCATAAGTCTGGGTCTTAACAACTAGGGTATTACATATTTGTTTACCAGTTATGTACTTAGTTTTTATACATTTCAAGGATTGACCTTAACATAGTTCATAGTTCACACTATGTGTAACACCCCAGTTTTGACCCCGTTGCATTAGATGTATATGATGTATATATTGTAAATGATCATGGTGCGGAGCTAAAGGCCAAGGCCCCACCATTGATTGGTTATACTATGTTTCAGATTTAAATTGTCACCGATGGTATATTGGGGCGTGCGGCATACATATTGAGTTTTGTCATCTTGTAAATATACATCTTTAATTAAATGAACCCAACCAGCTATGCTCACTACAACCATAATGAAAAGGGCATGATTTTCTCAAGGATAAGAGTGGGGGAATTGTCAAACCTTGGGAAATGAGGGAAAAATCCATGTGTCATCTTCCCTTGTCTTATCCAACCACCACCATTAAAATCTCTGCTGAGTAGTTGAGGCAGTTATTGTTTTGGGAGTGGGGGTGGCAGGATTGTCAGTCCTTGCCCACCCGCACACTCCACCAGCAATGAACCTCACGTTGGGAAAAAGGAAGCAAACTCTCGAGGCACTCCACTCTTTCCAAGACGGTGCTGGAACACTCACGCACTCCCCACTCATGACTCTCCATTGTTTGTTCATCATCACACAGGAGAAGGAGTCTAGTTCATTCTCACGCACAGGGATTTTTCCTGTTTTTGACTCACGCAGTGAGCTGGGAGTCATGCTCTTTCATCCACGATTTTCCTGTGAAGGGTCATTCACATTTTCAGCCATATGATCTCCTTATAGACTGGTATGGCCGTGTAATTTTCCCATCATTTCAATGTTGATATTGGGACTGTTGTTCTTCCAATGAGTAATGGTTGCCACTGTTCTCCTCAAGATTTGTTGTGCTGCTGTGGTCTACATTACGTTGTGTTTGTTGGGGTCTCCTTACATTATTGGGGATGGGAGTCTGTTCATTTTACCGCAAAAGAATCTATTCTGTTGATCTCATGCAGCCAGGAGGGGAGCTGCTTATCGGCTGTCATTCACGTTTTTCCACAAAGTGGAATCTGATGTGTTTTCCCTCTGTATTTTGGGGTCTGGTGCGAGTTTCTCTCACGCACAGGCTGGGAGACTGCATTTCTTCCCCAGTGCGGTTTGGGTAAGTTTTCCCAATGATTTTGTTGTCCAAGACGGACTGTTGTTCCCCACGTTTGTTGGTTGTGTATGCTGTTACACTTTGGGGCTGCCGTAGATTGTTTAGAGTCATTTTCCCCTGTTAAGCTATAATTGCTGATTGATTGCATGCATGCAATGGTTGGTCTTTGGACTGTGTTGGGAGCAGGGATGGGGGCTTGATTTTCTTGATAAACCTGGTGTGTCTGGAAACCACACAGACAGAGCTAGAGGGCTGGCTTTCTTCTCCACAACCCCTGAATAGCACTGGAAGGGAATGCAGGGCCTTAGGGACTGTGTAGCAGAGAAGGGACTGATTCCTTGTGTTGGCTGTGTGTGGATGTCTTAGAAGTCATGCTAGTTCTGGTGTAGGTGTTCCTAGCTCTGTAATGGGCTCACCAGCTTAGCATTTAGCCTTTCCCAGCTCCTTGATGGCCTGATAAACCTGACCATGTTGGCTTGGCTATCTTGTTGATGGCCTGATAAACCCAACTGTGTTGGCTTGGCTATGTTTTGTGTATCCTTGGCTATGTGTAAGGCTGCGTGTTCCTTATTCCTTGGAGAATCATTCCCATCTCGGGGGTGGGAGCATTACTGAGAGATTAAGGAGCACGCTGGCCTATGGTTGGGTGGAACGTTACAATGACGTAGCTGGTTGCGGAACAAGTTCTTATAAGATAAGTAACCTTGTCTATTTTACTTATGCAATCCTATTTACTGTTAATGATTATGATGAACATGTTGAATGAACGCTTGTATGAATGTATGTTGCTTCCGCTGTGTATGATAAATAATTGCATCTGTGTATGTTCTACTTCAATGCATTCTGTTTCATCATTTTTATGAATTCACATGTTCATGGGGCTAGTAGCCTGGATGGTTAACGCCATGGTAGCATCCTCTTCGCCGGTCGGAGGGTCGGGGACGTTACACTATGTCTGTAAAGTTTTGTCCCTAAGCATGAGAGGCTTGGTTTTGTAATGCATGGTTCTCCAGAAATCAACCTTTTAATAAGAAAGTGGACAGGGTTTTGGTCTACTTATTTTTTATCTGGATTCACATGTTCTTTTCCTAATTGAAGTTCTTAGGATCCTATGTGGTTTGGTTTGATACATCTGTTTTAAATCTTCTTAGCATATGAGTGGATTCTATTTCGTGGGATCTTAGTTATGATTTATAGTTTATAAAACAATACTTTATATTATGCATGGTATTAATGTTGTGTATGGTTTTTTAAGGTGTTTAATCTAGTATTATAGTACACTTTTAAAACCTTCCGAAATTTCATGGGGAAGGCATGGGACTAGCCATGACCCACGATGGCACTAGCCACATAACCAACTTACAAAGGTTCTAGCATAGGATATCATAGTGTGGTTTTGGGAAAGGTTTTTCTTGTCACGACAAAGGTTTATTTAGCATATGTAATATATTCACATTTATTTATGGCTTGGAGTATATGATCGGTTTTATCAACACACCATCCAAGATTTGGATTTGTAATGATTTCATTGTAATAATTTCGACTGTGATATTTATATGGTACTTTTGGTTGGTAATAATAACATGGTCTGGCTGCGAGTTGACAATGCAACCAGGTCCACAAGGTAGTATGGGATTTAATCCCTACCTACACTTAGACAGTGAGATTTAAGAGCTTCGTATGGTTTGTAAAGGGAATTTTACTCTATCTAAGATTTGCATTGTTGTCGTTATTTGTCGGAGGTTGGATGAGGACCGAGATCTACAACTTTGTTTTTTCCCATGAGGTTTTCATATTTTTAATGGAGTTTGGTACTGGTTCTTTTCGAGGTGAAGAGTGTTCTTAATTTTTTCCTTCATGGTGGCCTATATTTCTAGAGCTCCATCAAGCTGCTGACACTTCCAACCTATGAACAATATGCTTCAACAACTAACCATGATTTCGACATTGTGTGCAACTATTTAAGTTATTAAAAGATTTTAGCTCTTCATTTTTAACGACTCTCTTTGGTTTTTGCATACTTTGGAGGGATAAGGGTGCTCAGAGTAGCCACCCTTGTCCATTAACGCTCTTTTTCATGGTAATAACTCCAATGCTATAAGTTTATGTTGATTCTTGATTTAAAAGATCAATGTGATTTAAAACTAACAGTAACTAGTTTGTTTACATATTTTGGTACTGGGAAGAAGGCGATGGGGTCACCTTCTCCCAGGCCCGCATCTTCGAACGCCCGTGTAAGTGGTCCTCAACCCTAGTTTGTTCTAATTTGTTTTTTACCATTTCTTTTAGCCTGATCAAATCATACTGATCCCTTCCACTTATTGTTTGCAGGACACGTGGGCATGCTCATGAGGTTACCTAGCGGCCGCAACCTCTAGGATAAGTGGTTTTCTCTTTAGTTTTAAAATAGTTACTTTTTATGCTGGGAACCCCAAGTGGGTTAAGCCAGCTTAAAGACATGACTGGGCATTGTGTTGTAAACAATCAATATTCATTTTTATCTAAACACTGATAGGGTTTCTAGATGTTCACTTAACGGGTCTTGTTTTGCTCTAAAAAAATTAGATATATAGTATTTTGTTAAAAAAATATAGTGTAAGGAATTTTATATTGGTCTTACAGCCACTCTGTTTTAATGTATTATTTTTCTGAATTTAGAACATTTGGAAGCTGACCTCAGTTGGGTCTTTAACCAATCTTGTGTGAAAATTAGATGTATGTATTGTTTATGTAGACTTTAATGAAACTTTCAGCTACCATCGTAGATGGTATTACAGCCGTGAATAAGGAGAATCCTTTTTGTTTTAAATCACCTATGTAAAAATAGTTGTAAATTATGCCGTGGATGAGTGTTTCCATGGTAGTTTTGCGGAAATACTTATAGTCATTTAAATTATGGTTTAAGTTACTCAACTTATATCCTCTGTAGGATCTTCCACTATTTATGATTCTGAATATGCTAATCAATGTTTAAGTGTTTTTTATCGCATATAGTTATGGGACTTGATCCTAAAACCTCGGTATGAGATGAGATCTAGATAACTAAGAAAATAGGCTCTGCCTCTATAATGTTTGCATTTTAAAAATAAACTATAAGTTTTTAAACTATAGTGGGAAGTTTTAAACATCATTTAGTAGCCGCAATGGGGACTCGGTTCAACACCAATTCCTCTCCCATAATGAATTATGTAATGGAAATCATATCACATAGATTTGGATTGATTTTTTATTGTTTATTTTATGTTAGTATTTTGTAATAAAGGATCCTCGATCCAATAATTTAGCTTAGAGTCTCGAAGGGAATCGATCCTGTGACTTGTATGTGATCTAGTGTATTGATAATTTTATAATAAATGATACTTCAAGTCTGCTTATAGATTTGAAAATCTATAATTATAGTATATACTAAGGATCTTCGATCCATGAGCTTGTTAATTACACCAATTGGTAATATTATGGGGTTATTGTTATAGTATACATGTAGATGGGATCCGTAGGTTTCGATTATCATCATTCTATAATAAAAATATGGGGAAAGATCATGTAACTCTGGTACTTATTTTTCTTATTTTAAACATAGACTTACAATGGTAACATTGTTTATTCCCATTAAGGAATCCTAGTCGACACTTAATAGCTTAACTTAGTTTCTTTATAATTTGTAATACTATTTAGAAGAATCCTATCTATATTAAACTAAACATTACATATCTATATGATAATAACATTCTAATTGGATAATGTTTACTTGTATAAATAAATTGGATAAATGCTAAGTAAATGGATTTTCTTTGCTTGCCTAGAAAGGAAAAACAGATCTATACTGATAACAGAAATTGGTATTTATTTGTAATTTTAGTCGCTAACTTGATTTCGAAATGCATAGTATAAAGATATCTAGAAAAAAAATGCATCTAGAAAATATACAGACAATCATAGGAATTTATGTACGAACTAATTGAATTTACTCCATTAGCACAAAATAAAAATATAACAACAATAGATTAGTCGAAACAAATAGGGTTTAGCTACTACAGATCTAGGAATATATATATATATATATATATATATATATATTCTACAACATTAAAATGTGAATTAGAAACCTAGCACCAACGCTAGAGTAACAAGAGTAGAGATGATGTTCCTCCCAATCAACTCCCAGAGCAGCCAAGTTACTTGCTCCAGAACCCCCGATCCTGTTCTCTGAACCACAAGAGAAAAATATCAATGCGCCATCTCTTTCATTTTCAAAGCTATTTAATCCTCATCCAATGCTAGCTTCCTGCTTCTTATGGACATACTAATTTATAGTATTTTTCCTACGACTTGGTCATTTATAATCCCCTTGCTCTTTAGCACTCAACTATGAGTTGTGACCTGATTTTTGGGGATTATGCCTTCTGTATCATGAGTCATCACTCAATGGTTTTTCCACTTGTATTTTTCCTCTTGTGGGTCAAGAAACACTCTTCAACAGCTATATCAACACTTGTACCCCTTCAACATATTTTATTAAATAAAATTGTTTTTATTACAAAATGCTTTATTCTTGACTTTTCTGTTAAAAATAATCAAAATAATAAAATAATAAATAAAAATATTTTCCAGCAGAATTAATAATTATTATTAATTGTGGGCATTTTACATACAACTCCCCTTAGAAGATAACATTGTCCTCGTTGTTATAACCTTTGTTTCATTCTTCCATTACATCTTCTCCGAACAAGTCTGGATATGCCTCCTGCATATTACTTTCTAGCTCCCAAGTAACTTCTTCCAGATTGAGGTACTTTCATTGCACCTTGACTTGTCAGATGGTACAGTTTTGGAGTAAAAATTTTCTCCTGTCAAGAATGCGCTCCAACCCCAACTGGAATTCTCCTTCAGTTTCCACCTGGATTACATTCCAATCAATCACATGAGAAATATTATGAACATATGTTTTCAATATAGAAACATGAAATACATTATGAAATTTAATATTTGGTGGTAGGGCTAACTGGTACGCGATCAACCCCTCTCTAGCTAAAATTTTAAATATCCCACAATACCTGGGCGCTAGTTTTGAATGCTAGACTAGTTTCAATGCACTTTTCTTGGGATCTACATTAATATATACATGATCACCCACCTGGAATTGTATAGTAGTTCTTTTTAGATCAACATAGCTTTGTTGCATGTCTTGGGCAGTCTTTAAATTTCGTTGTCGTTGTTTCACGGTTAGCTCCATTTCATTTAATAAATCAGGTCCTAACATTAATCTTTAAACATGGCTAATCCATGAGGTTGGAATATTACATTTATGCCCATATAAGATTTCAAATGGACTCATACCTGCAAAAACTTGAAAATTATTATTATAATCAAATTCTAGTAAGTGTAGGTAGTCTTCCACTTACCTCGTTTGTCCATAACATACATTCTTAACATATCTTCTAAGACTTGATTTACTCTTTTAGTATTCCCATCCGTTTGTGGATGATATGCAATACTAAATTTTAAGTGTGTACCCAAGCCTTTAAATAAGGACTTCCAGAAGTTACCTGTAAACTTTGTATCTCTATCTGAGACTATTACTTTCAGCACACCATGTAGCCTAAATATTTATTTCATGAAGATATATGCAATGTTAACAACTTCATAGGTAGATTTGACAGGTATAAAATGAGCAACTTTACTTAATTTGTCAACCACAACCATGGTGGAATCATGTTGTCTGAAATTCTTGGGCATTCCGGTGATGAAATCCATATTGATTATCTCCCACTTCCATTCTGGCATGCGTAATGGCTACAACAATCCTGCGGGATGTTGATTCTTGGCCTTGACTTGCTGACATTCAAGATAACGAGCTAAGTGTTCAGCCACCTCCTTCTTCATATTTGTCCAAAAAAAATTACTTTCTCATCATAGTGATAATTTTTTGGTAACCCATATTCCCTGAATATGGTATTTTATGTAGTTGATTCATGACTGTAAGTTTAATTTCGGCGATGTTTGGTATGTACATTTTGTTTTTATGCAACAACAGTCTTTGTTGGTTTAGGATGAAATCTGTTTTTACTTGATTTTGTTCATTTTTAGTAGTCTTTTCTTTTAACAAATGATATTCTCTATCAAAACTTCTAGCACTTAGAATCTGATTTTCCAAATCAGATTCATAGTTGTTGCTTGCAAATAGTAAATTCACGTGACGACTTAGAGCATATGACACTTTATTATATTTTCCTTTAAAATGTTTTATTTCGAAGTCATACTCACTTAAAAACAACATCCATTGGGATTGTCTTGCATTCAAATTCTGTTGATTAAATAAATATTTAAGGATTATGTTATTTGACATAAGTATAATTTTTCTTCCTATTAAGTAATGTCTCCACATTTTTAAGGCATGATTTATATCAGCAAGTTTTAAATCATGTGTTGCATATTTTTTCTCATGATCTTTTAGTTTTCTGGATTCATATCCCACAACATAATTGTCTTATAATAAGGCTCCACCTAACCCTTCATTGCAAGCGTCAGTACATACGATAAAATCCTTGAATGGATCAACAATATTTAAGATCGAGGTGGTAGTTAATAAGTGTTTTGATTTGTTAAAAATATCCATACAATTTTCAGTCCAATAGAACTTTTTACCTTTCTTTTGTAGAGAGATTATGGGGTAGGTAATATTAGAGAAGCCTTCGATGAACTTCCGGTAGTATCTGGTAATCCCCATAAAAGATCTAATATCATATACATTCTTAGGAAATGGCCATTCCATGATGGCATTCAATTTGTCTAGATCGACCAATATTCCATCCTTGGACACTACGTGTCTAAGGTACTGAATCTTATCTTTGAAGAAGTCGCACTTACTAAATTTTTCATAAAGTTGTTGTTCTCTTAGCACTTACAAAACTATTTTTAAATGTTCTTCATGTTTTGTTTCATTTTTAGAGTAGATTAATATGTCATCAATGAAGACAACCAAAAACTTATCTAGGTAGTTTCGTAATATCTTGTTCATTAAACAAATGAATGCAATAGGTGCATTTGTCAACCCAAAAGGCATTATGACAAACTCATAGTGTACAGGTCCTAAATGTTGTTTGAAATATATCTTCATCTTTTATTCATACTTGATGATAACCCGACCTTACTTCTATCTTTGCGAAGAAAATTTCTCCATGCAAGTGATCGAACATATCATCTATCTAGGGAAGTGGGTATTGGTTCTTAATAGTCATCTTATTTAATTGTCGATAATCCATGCACAATCTTAGCGTTCCATCCTTCTTTTTCAAAAACAAGACCGATGATCCCTAGGGAGAGACACTTGGTCGAATGTACTTTTTATCGATTAGTTCTTGTAGTTATAATTTTAGTTTTGTATGTTCTATTATATTCATTCGATATAGAGCTTTTGATGTTGGTACCAGTCTAGGTATCATATCGATTGTGAAGTCAATATCTCTTTTTCGAGGAAGTCTATGGACTTATTCAGGAAATTTATCTTCAAACTCCTTTAAAACTGGTATGTCTTCTAGTTTAGGTTTATTATCATTTTCCTTATCATTCATTATATATACTATGAATACTTTACACCATTTTCTTACTGATGTTTTCATTTGCAAAGAAAATATTTCTCTGATGGTCACCTTCCTAGGAATTCCTTTCACTTTTATAGTATTCCCATTATTTGCATAAATGTTTTATCGAAACATTTGAGAAAAACTTTATGCTCCTCTAACCAATCCATCCCTACTAATAAATCATAGGATCCTTAATGTAATATATTTACATTAACATGCATAAGGAAATCATTCATCATAAACTAACAATTTCTAAAAGACATTGTAACTTTTCATTTTGTACCTGTGGCTAACTGTACTAGCCACGACTTATCAAACTTTTCAGGTACCAATTTGCATAAATCAACTATTCTAGGTGAAATATAAATCAGGTTTGCACCTAGATCAATTAGGACAGAGATAGGTTGGTTTTTTGTCATACCTTCAATTTCGACCATAGAGGTCTGGTGTTCTGCTTGCCAATTTTCCAGTGAAGCGCAGATTCTGGGCATGCTCATTGCCATGTCTCCACCGGTGATTGGTTCTACTATCGAATATACATCAAAATTCATTTTCCTTACTGGGAAGTACTTAAAGGAATGTGGCCCTCCACACTCCCAACATTTTAAAGGTTCTTTTTGTGATGATATTTTATTATGAACATTTGAAGGTTCTTTTACTACATAATTTTTGGGTTTAAAGTTTTTATAATTATTACCCTTCTGTCACTTGTAGTTATTCCCTAAATTATTATGGAATTTATTTTTCTTCTTTTTAGGATCATAATTATTCGGCCTTTTATTCTTCCTAGCAGCATTTTTTTCTTTTAATTTTATTCTAGTCATGGTAGACGATTTCCTTCCTCATCGCTTCCTCTAGTGTCTTTGGATTGTCATATTCAATTCGTTCCTTGAACATGATGGGAAAACAAGTGAGGAATGGTTGTATCTTTGGTTTCTCATCAATTATATATGGAACATAATGAATTAAGCTTAAGAAATTACTGTAGATTTCTTTCATCGTCATGGCTCCTAGCCATAGTTCATAAAATTATTTTGTTTTTTCTTCATAATAATGTTCAGATAAGTACTTTATTTTTAAAGAGTTTCTAAAATAATTTCCAGGTTTCATACCTCTCTTCTATACCTTTAACTTTATTTATGTCTTTCCACCATATATCTTCCTTTTCGGTCACATTATATATTTCCATTTTATCCTTCAACTCATCTAAGTAATTATATATTTGAAAATACTTTTTCATCTTAGACAACGAGGCCTCTACCTCTTCACCCTCATCAATTTTCCCATTAAACATGGGCGGTTTAATTTTCTTAAACTCCCTAGAGATTTCCTCATAGGGTCTGTATTTTGTTTTCTTTTTATTATCGTCACTCCTTTTGCTTGACTCTTGTGATTTTTTGTGGTGCTTAACCAACTCTTCACTTGAAACATCAGGTTCATGGTTGGAAAATTCCATCTTTCTGCCCTTACGTTTGTGGTACAGTGCAGTTTTAGGCATTTCTTGCTTAGATTGCTTATTTTTATCTTTTCCTTCATTATAGATTTTTTCTAACATAATACTGTTTAGTTCTTCTTGAGCCTTTAGAATTCGCTCGTTATCTCCCTTAACTTTTCTCAGTTCATCTCTTAACTCATTAATAGTTCGTTTTAGTTTAAATTTATTATCTTGGATGTCATTTAGATCCACCCAAATTTCTCCATCCATTAATTTACCCTCTTCATTGTTTAAAGGATGTTCTGGGCGACGTTCCTCTTTTGTAGACATATCCGCATCTACCATGTTTCCTAAAAAATATATTTGTGTTTCTCTTTTCTGTGTAAGAGAATTTTAACAAAAATAAAATCGAAGTTAGTTTGTTGTTTTTTGTATTAGACTTGTGTTGATCCGATTTAGGCCTAGTGCTGAAACCATGCCCTGATACCATTATGTAACACACCTAAAAATCATACATAATATTTTTTACATGTATTATTTAAACAGTTACTTTAACACAATTCCATGTTTACAAACTATTGGTTTTAATATCTATTGTCCTATTGTGTTCGACATGATTGACTATTAATTAAGTTGGCCCGTTCAGTCTGGGAACTCCAGCCAAACTCGTGTAGGTTATGCATTTGTTTACCAGTTATGTACTTAGTTTTTATACATTTCAAGGCTTGACCTTAACGTAGTTCTCACTATGTCTGTAAAGTTTTGTCCCTAATCATGAGAAGCTTGGGTTTGTAATTTATGGTTCTCCATACAATGACCTTTTAATAACAAAGCAGACAAGGTTTTGGTATACTTATGTTTTGTTTGGATTCACGTGTTCTTTCCCTAATTGCGGTTCTTAATATCCTATATGGTTTGGTTTGATGCATCTCTTTTAAATCTTCTTAGCATATGAGTGGATTCTATTTCGTGGGATCTTAGTAGTGATTTACAGTTTATAAAGTAATACTTTATATTATGCACGGTATTAATGTTGTGTATAGTTTCTAAGGTTTTTAACCTAGTCTTATAATAGACTTTTAAACCCTTCCCAAATGTCATGGGGAAGGTATGGGACTAGCCATGACCCACAATAGAACTATTCCCATAACAAACTTACGAAGGTTCTAGCATACGATATCGCAGTGTGGTTTTGTGCAAGGTTTGAATTTTCACGACAAAGGTTTGTTTAGCATATGTAATATAACCACAATGATTTATGGAATAGAGTATATGATTGAATTTATGAACACGCCATCAAATATTTTGATTTGTAATGATTTTGTTGTAATAATTTTGACTGTGATATTTAATTGGTACTTTTCGTTGGTAATAATAACATGGCCTGGATGCAAGTTGATAGCACAGATAGGTCCATGAAGCAATACAGGATTTAATTCCTTCCTGCACCTGGATGGTGATATCTAAGAGCTTCGTAGGGTTTGTAAAGGGTCTTTCACTTTGTCTGATATTTGGATTATTGTTGTTGTTTGTTGAAGGCCGGTGGAGGGACGAGCTCCACAACTCTGTTTGTTCCCACAAGATTTTTACAATGTTAATGGAGTTTGGTAGTGATACTTTTCGAGGTGAAAATCACTCTTAAGTTTTTCCTTGATGGTGGTCTGTCTAGCCATAGCTCCATCAAGCTGTCGACACTTCCAACATGTGAGCAATTTTCTTCACTAGGTAACCATTATTTGGACCTTGTCTGCAACTATTTAAATAATTAAAAGGTTTTAGTTCTTCATTTTTACAGACACTCTTTGGTTTCTGCAGACTTTGGAGGGATAAGGGCACTCATAGGAGCCGACCCTTGGCCATTAATGCTCAACGTCAAGGTAATAACTCCAACGCTATAATTTTATGTTGGTTCTTGATTTAAAAGATCAGTGTGCTTTAAAACTAACTTTAATCGGTTTATTTACAGGTTTTGGCATTGGGAGGAAGGCGGCAGGGTAACCTTTTCCCAGGCTAGTGTCTTTGAATGGCTGTGTAAGTGGTCCTCAACATTGGATTATTCTATTTTTTTTTACCATTTCTTTTAGCCTATACAAATCATACTGACCCCTTCAACTTGTTGTTTGCAGGACTCGTGGGCAGGGTCGTGAGGTTTCTTGGTGGCCGCAACCTCTAAGATAAGTTATTTTCTCTTTAGGTTTAAACTAGTTACTTTTTATGCTCGGAACCCCAAGCGAGTTAAACCGGCTTAAATCCATGAATGGGAATTGTGTTGTAAAGAATCAATATTTGTTTTTATCTAAACCCTGATGGGGTTTTGGAGGTTCCCTTAACGACTCTTATTCTGGTGTAAAAACATTCGATAGAGTCTTTTGTTAAAAAAGTATAGTGGAAACAATTTTATAATGGTCTTACAACCACTCTGTATTAATGTATTCTTTCCTTGAATTTAGAACATTTGGAAGCCAACCTTGGTTGGGTATTTAAGCAAAGTTGTGTGAAAATTAGATGTCTGTATTGCTTATGTAGACTGTAATGAAACCCTCGGCTACCATCATAGACGGTCTTATGGCCATGAATAAGGAGAATCCCTTTTGTTTTAAATCAGTTATGTAAAAATAGTTGTAAACTATGCCATGGGTGAGTGTTGCGATGGTAGTTTTGCAGAAAGACTTATAGTCATTTAAATTCCTATTTTAGTTACTTAACTTGTATCCTCTGTAGGAACTTCCATTGTTTATGATTCAAAATATGATAATCAATGTTTAAGTGGTTTTGATCCCATATAGTTATGGGACTTGATCCCGAAACCTCGATATGAGATGAGATATAGATAACTAAGAAACTAGGCTGTGGCTCTGTAATGTTTGCATTTTAAAAATAAACTGTAAGTTTTTAAAATATAGTGGGAAGTTTTAAACATCTGATTAGCAGCCACGATGAGGACTTGTTCCAATGCCAATTTATCTATTGTAATGAATAATGTAATGGAAAGCGTATCACATATATTTGGATTGATTTTGTATTGCTTATTTTCTGTAAATAGTTTGTAATAAAGGATACTCGATCTGATAATTTAGCTTAGAGTCTCGAAGGGAATCGATCCTGTGACTTGTATGTGATCATGTGTATGATAATTTTATAATAAACGATCCTTCAGGCTGGCTTATAGATTTGAAAATATGTAATTATAGTATATACTAAGGATTTTTGATCCATCAGCTTGTTATTTACACCAATCTGTAATGTTATGGGGTTATTGTTCTAGCATACATGTAGATGCAATCCATAGGTTTCTGTTATCGTCATTCTATAATAAAAATATGGAGAAAGATCTCTTAACTCATGTAGTTATTTTTCTGATTTTAAACATAGACTTACACTGGTAACATTGTTTATTCCCATCAGGAATCCTAGTCGACACTTAATATCTTAACTTAGTTTCTTTATAATTTGTAATACTACTAAGAAGAATATTATCATTATTATAAACATTACAGATCTATATGCTAATAACATTTTAATTGGATACTATTAACTTGTATAAAGAATTGGATAAATGCTAAGTAAATGGATTTTATTTGCTTACCTAGAGAGTAAAAACAGATCTATACTTATAACACAAATTGGAATTTATTCGTAATTTTAGTCGCTAACTTGATTTTGAAATGCAGAGTATAAAGATATATAGGAAAAATATGCATCTAGAAAATATACAGTAAATCATAGGAATTTATGTGTGAACTAAACGGAGTTGCATGTCAATCAACGCAGAATACATATATAACAGCAATAGATTAGAAGAAAACAATTAGGTTTTAGCTACTAGAGATCAAGGAAAAAAATATTCTACATCATTAAAATGTGAAGTAGAAACGTGGCATCAACGCTGGGAAAACAAGAGTGGATATGCTATTCAACCCAACCAATTCCCACAACATCCAAGTTACATGCTCCAGAACCCCCGAGCCTATTCGCTAAACCATAAGAGAAAAAACTCAATGTGCCATCTTTTGCATTTTCAAAAATGTTTAATCCCCATCGAATGCTAGCCTCTTACTGCTTATGGACATACTAATTTATAGTATTTTGTCTAGGACTTGGTCATTTATGAGCCTCCTTCTCTTTAGCACTCAACTAGGAGTTGTGACTTGATTTTTGGGTATGATGCCTCCTGCTGCTTATGGACACACTAATTTTTAGTATTTTTCCTAGGACTTGCTCATTTATGAGCCTCCTGCTCTTTAGCACTCAACTAGGAGTTGTGACCTGATTTTTGTGGATGATGCCTCCTGCATCTTGAGTTCTCACTCAATGGTTTTTTCCCCTTGGCATTGTCCTCTTGTGGTTCAGAAAACACTCTTCAACAGCTATATCCACTCTTGTCCCCCTTCAACATATTTTATTAAATAAAATTGTTTTTATTACAAAAAATTTTATTCTTGACTTTTTTTTGTCAAAAATAATCAAAATAATAAAATAATAAATAAAATATTTTCCATCAAAGTTAATAATAATTATTAATTTCGGGGGTGTTACAGTTCAGGTCGACAAAGGAGGGATCCTAGGCCATTGCAATGCCTCTTGAGGCTCCTTGAGCATCAAGAACTATACTTTAACAACCCCTCCAAAGTTTGGCTATTAGGAATTGAAAGGTTTGGTAGGACCATTTTTTTTCTTTTAAACAAAGAACAACCGACTTATCTTGAAGAATTTTCCTTTTTATCATCATGTGTTTCGAGTTCCCATCGAGGTCTCTTATGTTCCAGGATATAATATTCATTGAGAATAGGGGGATGAAGCGGGAAAAAATTTAGTTAGATGGGCGTATTGGCCTGATTCAACTAACCTTGTGCCAAGCATGCTAATTCTTGGCAAATCTGTTTTTCTTCCCTTTTTCTAGTTTTCTCTTTGGGACTTTTGCTTGTTTTTCTCGAGTGTGCTCTGGACACCTAGCCTGTTTTGAGCTTTTGATTTTACCATAGCCTCCTTCAAGAATTGGATCTGAGTTGGGGGTATGGAGCTGAAGGATTTCTGGGTGCATGCGTCTTCGTGACCTTAAGAGATCGAAGCCTCCTATCTCTATTTTCACCATTTCTTCATCCATGAGTACTTTAAGAATGCTCGCTTTCTGCTGCCACGACAAATGAGAGATGGGTTGTGTAGGATTTTCCTTGTCGTTCTGTGGATCATTTGGCCTTTCATCTTCTTTTGAATTTTTTTTATCTTGGTTGTCTCCTTCTTTAGTTCCTAGTTCCTTTAGTTCTTCTAGGAGCTCCTCCAAGATCTCAAATTTGTTGCTGGTTGTGGGCAGATCTTCTTTTTTCTTTGGTGATGGGTGCCTCTGGTTGTGTCTTTTTTTCCTTTCAAATATTTGTAAACCCTCCTCGTCTTTCTCCACTGCCTGCTTGAGGTTGGGATTTTGTTGATTAAGAGGACAATCTCTGTACACGTGGTCGCGCTCATGACACTTATGACATCTGAAGGGGACATGTTTGTAGTCCAACGATTGAATCCATTCAAATTCGTCATGCATCAGGATGATTGAATCTGGGAGCGCCTTTGCTATGTGCATGTAGATGTAAATTCTCGCATAAGAAGTATATTTTCTATTTTTTGTTTGTTCAGACGCACGAACATAGCTTCTCAGTGTGTCTCCTATGTCTTTGAGGGTTGCTTCATCCCAGTATTCCTATGGTAATGGTACATACAAATCCAGACCGGAGCCAAAGTGAAGTCTTCCCTGTCTGGGTTGAACCGCTCATTCCAGTTCTTAAGGTATAACCCTATGAAGTTGAAAAAATATGGGCCTCCCTCTTCTACTCATGCCTTGTCCTCTAGCACGTGGAAAGTGATGGTAAAAAAACCTTTGGAACCCAGCTGAAGATCGTAGCGTGCTTTGGGTTTCCATTTTGATTCAATCCAGCCTTTAAGTGCTTTCTCTGATGGCGAGATGCTTATGAATTTACCAATTAACACATGGTCCTGCATGCATTGTACTCTTGCGTGGAGTCTTTCTGTAGGAAGGGTTATGCATGGTCATTCTGTGGTTCTTTGTATGCAGTTGTTGGTACTTTGTGGACCATTTAGTCATGTAAAATTGTAAATATTATTTTCATTATTTTGAAAATAATAATAGAATTTGTGTTTTTTATTGAAAAAAAATGGTGTTATTATAGTTGTAAAAACTGTTTTGGTACTTGTACTAACATAGCCACAAGTAAAGTGGCTGGTGAAAAAACAAAAACAAATTGTTACGGGTTTCTTTAACCACTCTTTAAGTGAAGCTTATTTCAATCTTGATAAAGATGCATTTAAGTATAGCAAAATAAGATTACCATGAAATGTATCCCTGGTGTACGCTTGGGTTAATCTTGTTGATCCACTCAAGCAAGTCTTAAATATGATATACTAGCACACCCACATAGTTTAAGGTTGGATCATGTCAATAGGGATAAAATGGTGAAGAGGTAGTTATGGAATGAAAGAGAGTTTGAAATTTATTTTTTATTTTTCATATTCTTCTAGTCTAAGAGGTTCAACTATTCATGCCTAGCTACATTTATTAGTGACATTCTTATTTTTTATATTTTTTACTTCAAACTTTATACCACTACCATAAAAATACACTTGTCTAGTCCACATCGGTAGATAAAAATCATAGACCACAGTTCATCCCAAATCTCAAACAAAAAAGCCTATAAACATAAATATCAACAAACCTATCAGCATAATAAGTGGATAAATATTTTTATAACGTTTTTATAACTCAAACCTCACGATAACCCTTATTTCATTAACATGATTATTGTTAATTTTGAAAATGGATTTAATTTTTATTTTATTTCAACTATTTATTCTCTTAGTAACATACATCCATATACATTCTTAGTAACATCCATATGCCCTGTTATGGTAAATCCAATTTACATGGTGTTACCTATCCGACAATTTCATCCTTATCAATGCGGATGTGCTACTAAGAATCCTTGTTGTTACTACCCCACAGCGTTTGAAACAAAGCATCACTTCAAACGGTGCTGTTAAATGAAATAACAACAGCTTCACATAAATAATTTTTTTTGTTTACAAAAGCATAAAAGTACGGAAATAGAATGCATATCACTCTAAACCTAAATGATACCGTTTTCTCTATTTTAAAGTTTTCTTATCTTCCTTTGTCGGATTCCTCATTTCTCTTCGTCAAGCCATAACTCGTTTGTATGATCTTGATTTATATATTTTAAAATTCTGGTATCTTCCTTTGTCGGATTCCTCATTTCCGACTGTCCCGCAACCAACTAAAATTACAGCACCACTGGATTCAGTAGCGGCTTGTCGAGCGGTTTTCATCTCTTATTCGTCAGCAACCCCAGTTTCCAAGTCATTCGCTTTGCGCCGTCTTCCTTTGTCGGATTCCTCATTTCCCATCGTCACGCAATCAAGTCGAATAATACCACTTTGCGATTCAGGAGCTACTTGTGGAGCAGTTTTCTTTCCGGATTCGTCAGCAACCCCAGTTTCCAAGTCATTTGCTTTGCCTCGTCTTCCTTTGTCAGATTCTTCATTTCCCCTTGTCTCGCAATCAGGTTGAATAATACCACTGTCGGATTCAGCAGCTGCCTGTCGAGCGGGTTTCTTCTCAGATTTTTCATGATGCCCATTTTCCAAGTCATTTGCTCTGCCCCATAGGGTTGAATAAAGACCAACAACAATGAAAATTGCTCCGACCACACTGCCCGGTTTCATCATCAACGTAAAAACAATCAGAATACACTTGTGTTTGGATTTTTTTTAAAACAAACAAGAATATTAAGGTGTGGTTTGTATAACATTATGTGCGTTACAAGAAATATTTTTAATGGCAGTACCAATAACGCTTGTTATAACTGCATGCTTTCTTTACTCACCTTCCCACATGAAGATAAACATGAAGGACGATCAGCTCCAATATTGCCGTGACAATAGTGGACAGAGGACTAAAAATTGCAACGAATACAGGTCCTTTTTCGCTTATACACCAGGCTTGCAAATACATCCCCAGTCCAAAGCACATAATTCCCTGAAACAATGATTTTATTAATCAATCCAAATGAAGGGTAATGTTCCAAATACTAGGTTGTTCTATAGTTGTTTTTAATTGAGATTTTGGGATTTAGAAGTATTTATGGCTTTTCATTTAACAATTATTAAAAAAGAATATAAGAAATAATTGATACACTTAGCTGATATGATAACTCTTAGTCATGGTTTATGAGTGATAAATGTCAAAGATAACTCATTTAACTAAGGTGAGAACAATTAATGGATAGCTTATTAATGACACTTAACTTTTGACCCATTCATTATTCACCAACAGTCAAAATTAATCAGCCTGGGCAGCCCAATGATTGATGCAGCAGACTCATTACTGGCCTTGGATGAAAGTGTTGAGATCCAACCCCAGTAAATGTAGTAAATGTGCAGCAATAATCATTACTCTGAGACAGCAGGCTGATTAATGATCATCTTCACCAAACACAACTTAAATAGATATAATTTATACTGGGACAGCAGGGTATATATGTTTTTGTTGAAAGTTAAGATGCTTACCGAGTAGAGAATGCTAACAAGTTCAATATTCCAACTTATAGCCCAGAGATTAGATTTTTTATGCTCGCAGATTACAGTGATTAGAGCAGATTCTACGGTTGCAACAACACTCGCGATTGCTGTTAATGATAATTGAGCCGGATATCTCTTCAGAATAGGCGCCTGTATCCAATATTTCACATACACTGTTGTGAAGGATTTATCGATGGAATAAAATCAGTGGAAGAAGAGATAGAATTGACAATACTTGCAGCGATTATGAATCTCACCTGAAAAGTAATACATGCAGACCAAAGAGCTACGCTCAAAAAGACTAAGAAGGAGCCGAGCATATTATTATGCTTAGAATTGTATGTAATATGAGCGGTTTTGACAGCAGGCGACAAAAATTGAAGAGCAGGACCATTGTATAAAGTCAGGACCATTGCACCACCGACGCATATAACTGTTCCAACCATCTTGACTTGTCCTCTTAAACTTCTGATGTTAATTTTCTCTAGCCTGCCATGAAAACCAGAAATTAAAGAGAGTCATCATGAATATATTGAATGCCCAACGTTAATCTCTTATAATGGATTGTAACTCTACAATACAATAGAAGAACTTATACCAAAAAATCAAAATGAATTTGATTAGTCCCACTTCCAAAAAAAGAATTCAGATAACCAACTCATAGCAATCAAATAAACTATACCTTAGAAATATTGCCATAGAAAATGTAAAAACTGGGATTAGATTAAATGCCGCAGAACCAAATGTAGAAGAAGTGTAGTACAGTCCCGGAATGAAGCAATTCTGAACTATGGCGATTCTGTATCAGGAAATTAGAAATTCAATTTGTTTCAGTGTATTGTAAAAAGTGTATTCTGAACAAAATCAAAGCTCCCATATGGAGAAAGTGCTCACCCAGTTCCAAGGAAGAAAATTTGAAAAAAGATGGGCCATGTCAAAGCCGGTCGTTTCTTTCTGCAACGGTCGGTGATAGATTAGTTACAAAAAAACTTATTTGTAGATCAAAGCAGAGAGATGAGATGAGAATGAGTACAGACCTTTCTAAAAAGTAAGCAAAAGGAGCAATAGCTAATGTTGCAATAAAATGTCTGTATGTCACAAAAACGAAGCTATTCATCCCATGGATCAAGGCAATTCTGGAGAGGATGTTCATTCCTGCAAATAACAGCTGATATATAATCTGAGAAAGATGAGGTTTTAACTTTTGGATTCCCTGGAAAGAAACCATTATAATAATTATGCCTATCCACCTAGCAACCTTCTTGTCACTCAATATTTGAAGAACGATCGAAGCTTTCTTATAGACACTTCTTGTGATGATAAAAGTAATTTCAAATTTCTTTATTATATATAATTTAATTCCATATTATATAGTAATTATTTAAAAACAATTAAATAACAAATTAGAATTTGTTATTATATACTAATTTTTTATATTAAGAAAATTATTGAATGACTCATATTTCTAAAATAGTATTTTTTTATTAAATCATAAAAAATAAATAAAAAATAAAAATTCCATGTAATATGAAAAAAATCAGATCACCCTAAATGATATAAACCTAAACTAGTTTAAATTAATTAACATTATAACAAACTTAAGTCACAATATCTATGTCATAGATCACAACAATATGTCACGTAATGGGTATCTTCCTTTGTGAGACTTCTCATTTTCCGTTGTCACATTATGTCTAGTAATATCACTATCGGATTTAAAGGTTTTTTAATAGAATAATTCTTCAGCATAAATGTTATAAAGGTTTCTATAAAATATTTTTCAAAGTATAAATGTTATAAAGGTTTTTGTAGATTAACTTTTAAGCAGAGTGGTATTCTCAAAGTCATATATTCTTAAATAAACGTGATATTCTTAAATTTATATATCATACTACTTTAAATTTTAAACAGTTTTAGTTTTTTTTGTTTTTGTTTTTATGGTTTGTTTTTCACATAACACATTAGAGATTTTAGATTAATTCTTAAAAAAACATATAATAGTTGTTAAATTTGCATAATCTTAGTACTTTTGGATATTTGATTATGGTGAATCTATTTATGCATTCAAAAGAATGATTTAGACCTTTCAAAATGCATATTTTGAAAGAAAAAAATTATTAAAAATTTATCCAAAATTCCAAAACCTTTAATAAATAGACTACTCCATTCATATATGTTTAAATATAACTCTTCATAAAATATATTTCTATCAACAATATATCATAAATTAATTAATTTTAAATTATGAATTATAATTATTATTTTATTTTCAAACATAATCATCATCTTTCATAAAATAATATAAGTCATATATCTTTAAATATTACTTTATTACTTTCCATAAATAATAATATCATAAATAATAAATAAACTAAATTTAAAATATGAAGTATAGTTAGTGGTTTATAAGCTATAATCATCATCCATGGTAAAAACAATCATTAAGTATTGCTAAACTTATTGAATTATTATTTTACTATATTGATACTTTCAAATATTATACCCGTAGAATGATATTATTATTTTAAATCATAAAGAAAGTAAATTTAATGTATAAACCATAGATCATAAAGAAACTAATTATATATATTAATATGTTATTATTAATCTATTATAATAATAATTGTTTGTGATTATTATAAAATCAATTATATATGGATACTATGTATTTATACTAGTAAATATAAAATAAATTTATACAAAAGTTTATAAAGATATTTAATTATAAGTTAATTGCATGTTCAAGTTAATGAGGGTCTCTTTTGGCATGTTAGATGTCATAGATGATTGAAAAAATAAAACATACATCCCTTAACTTACATGGATATTTTGAGACACATACATAATGAATCTTGCCATGAGTAAAAAATATGAAAGGTAGGAAATTGAATGACATTTCCAAAATGATGGCATAAACTTACTAAAACTCGTAGACATATAGTGAACAACTAATAGTATTCCAAGTGTTGGTACAACATTTAAAGGTCTTAATGCAATTATTTCACAATGTATTTTTATAGCATTTAGAGTTAGGTGTCCTTTATTGCTCCATACTATTTTTTTTCAAAATGGTTGAGAAACATAAGAGTTACTCACTAAACAATAATTGTCTGTATTTTGAGTTAAGGAGTCATAACACAAGAAAATTCATAAAAAATAGAAAAAATATTATTCTTTTTTAAAATTACATATTTGGAATCTGTAGCGAAAATGTTATTTGCGTTTAAAATTTCATAAAAAATGATGCTGTGTAGCATAGTGTAAATAGTGGATAAGCAAAGACATACTGAAAAATTAGTTGTAATGCTCAATTAGCCATGGTTTATCATAGTCCAATGCATTGGCATGGTAATTTTGAAGCAAATTCTGAAGCACAGACATAGGCATAGCAATGCCACACAAACACGTATGGAGGTTTGGGCATATTGCTACGAAACACGTTCATGTTTTATTTAAATTCAATTTTTAAACCCACCAAAACAAAATGTGCATGCCTTTTAGCATTAAAAAATCCGCAGTCATTTTGTAATGTTAAAAAAACTTGGTTTCATTGCGTATGAATGTGCTTTGAATGAGTTGCACTTGGGGAATTGGTGCATTAGACTTGGCTTGGTGATGATAACATTGAAAAGAGTTGGATGGCTATGAACATCTTTTGACTTATATTTGGGTGGCTAGGTATATAGGATGAATGTATATTGACTTGGACGACTAGGTATGTAGAATGAATAAACATCTTTTCACTTGGTGCATTAGAGTTGGCTTGGGGATGATGAAATAAAAGGTTTGGTGTGTTAGAATTTTAATGAATTGGTGATGATAACAATAAAAATATTTGGTGTGTTAGACGTGGCTTGGAAATGATAACAATAAGAAGATTTGGATGGGTATGTATATAGAGAAAACATGAATTGGTGCATTATACTTGGCGTGACGATGATAAAAAATGATAACAATATAAATATTCGGATGGATAGATATATAGAATTAACATCTCTTTTATTGAGAATGTGAATATGACTTGATGCGTTAGACATTGATTGATGATTATAAAATGAAAAATATTTGGATGGATAGGGATATATAATGAAACTAAATGATTAGTAAGGGTTAGGGGGAAGGGGGGAGATAGAAAAAGAGAGGATAATGGGGGAAGAGAGAGAGGAGTGGGGTTTTGAGCTTTGTGTAGGACTAGGATGATTAGAGAGAAAAGGGGATAGAGAGAGAGAGAGAGAGAGAGAGAGAGAGAGAGAGAGGGAGGGACAGAGAGATGGGGGGTGGTTAGTGGCAAGGGGATGCAGATTACGAGAGATAAAGATAGAGGGAGGGTTAAGGGTAGGGGGAATAGGAGAGACATAAATAGGGGGTTTAGGGGTAGGGAGACACTATAGGGAAAATCCCTTGTAGAGGATGTGATACAGGAGGCTTTTAGTGTTAAAGGATTGGAAAAAAAAAAAAAAACCTCAGCTACAACCTCCGCCAATGGTAGAGGATATTTTAATGAAGGTCATAATGGATAAAAATTATAACAGGAAAAAATCAACGGATGGATGTTTTAACAGATGTTTTTTCATTGGTGCATTTAAAAAAAAACAAGTGCACTATTGCATTTTCTAACAAAATGCACAGATGATGTACATTGTATCATATATGCACCGATGAATTCAAAGATAAAGAGTATTGTAATTTTAAAAATTTAAACGTTGTACTAGTGCTCACGTATCGATTATATGCACCCTTTCTTTTAAACACAATAACCACACTAATGCGATTAGTGATATTGTGTGCATCGTAAAAACAATTTTGTGCCTTTAACCACATAGTCATTTGATATGATCCTACCTGTACATATTCACCAATGATGCACTTATTATCCAATTATATGCACTAATGCATATAAACCAATTATTTGCATTGTTTCTTAAAACAAATGTAAACGCACCAGTGACACCATTTGGCAAGTAAAAATATTTATTTTAAAATTCAATTGTGTTTAATTAACATAACTGCATCTGGTGCTCCTAAATATTGTACACACCCGAGTGCTCCTAATAATAGTATGCGCATCGGTGCACCTAATTATGCTAGATGCATCAGTGTGTCTTTTGTTACCAATCCCACCGAATATGATTCTTCGAACATTGGTTGCTAGCATCGCATCCAAATATATCAATTTTAGTGATTGCATTTGTTAGCTTTATTAGTGTTCGGGTAGAGGCATCAAACCAACATTAGTTATCAAAAGCACTACATATGATTATTTGATTAGAGACTACTAACATTGTAGTGGAATATAAAGCACCAGTGACACCATTTGGCAAGTAAAAATATTTATTTTAAAATTCAATTGTGTTTAATTAACATAACTGCATCTGGTGCTCCTAAATATTGTACACACCCGAGTGCTCCTAATAATAGTATGCGCATCGGTGCACCTATTTATGCTAGATGCATCAGTGTGTCTTTTGTTACCAATCCCACCGAATATGATTCTTCGAACATTGGTTGCTAGCATCGCATCCAAATATATCAATTTTAGTGATTGCATTTGTTAGCTTTATTAGTGTTCGGGTAGAGGCATCAAACCAACATTAGTTATCAAAAGCACTACATATGATTATTTGATTAGAGACTACTAACATTGTAGTGGAATATATATATATATACATACATACATACATACATACATACATACATACATACATATATATATACATATACATATACATATATATATATATATATATATATATATATATATACATATACATATACATATACATATACATATACATATACATATACATATACATATACATATACATATACATATATGAAACTAAAATATCATAGATACAAATATCAATTGTAATATTTAATCATCGATACATTTAATTAACAATTTATTGTTTCACATGTAACATTTAACAATAATAGTGAAGAATGAAATTGAATACAAATGCTTATTTTATTATACATCAATAACACTGCATTTTTCATTGAAAATAACACAAAATAGAGTAATAATAATCAAAATGTCAACATGCATGTAAGTGTTACACTTATTGGTAACCCACTGTTTTTCAATTCAGACAGTATGTCTAGTCCGTTATTATACAAAATGTATGATTTTCATAGACAGTTATTACAAAATATATAGTATGTTACAACTAATGACATTAACATCAAAATAAAATATGGATCATCATTCTTCGTTGGAACTGCTATCGGTGCTCAAGCCACTTGCATCATTTGCATTTTTTTGTTGAATATTTTGTTGATTGGATCAATTGATGTCATGTTCTAGTTCAACTTCCATTTGCAAACATACAAAAAAAGTGTACTCGGTGTATCTACATTGTCGAGAATAATGAGAAATAAAATAGACATAGTAGACATGAATGTAAATTTAAAAGCAACGTACCTATATAGATATAAGTGAGTCATAAGTTATACACATTCCTTCAAAACCATGTCTCATGCCTTCTATCAACAAGTCTTCTATTGGATCCACTCCATACTTTCTTTCCTGCAAGTTTTATGTCATGTCACAATAATTAATCATAGATTCAATATAAATGATTTGTATTAATTATAAAATGATAGAAGTAAAAAATATAGATACTTACAAAATCCACAATTAATTTTTGATACACCAACATATACTCACAACCCTTTCTTAACCCAATGTCATTCAATTCATCTAATGGTTCTTGTTTGTATGTTAACACTTGTTTGGATACATCCAATGATTGGTAGTGAAAACAAAAAAATCAAATATACAAATCACAACCACTACGGTATCTTAATTTTTATAAGGATATCACAAATAATCACAAACTTTGCTATCAATCACGGTCTTCCCTGTCATCTTATCTTGTGGGCTAATTGTGTTCCATTTTTTTTCTTCTTCTATGCTTTAACAAAACAATAGAAAATGAATATTTAATGCTAAATTAATTAATGAGATTGACATAATCCTAAGAAATAATGATTTCATACATTTGAAGCACGTTGCTATTGAGATGGATTATCTTGTGATGCAATTATGTCTGTTTCCTTTATCATCTCCGTATACGCTATTTTAGACACCCCTACCGGCACATTTATCATATAACCTCATTCATCCTTTGGTATTTTCATATTATTCATGGAAATGTAAAATGACTTCATTAATGAATTTAATTTTGATATGAAAAATAAATAATGTAGTAGAACTAAAATTATTGAAGGAATGACGCTTTGTAGTAGTCATACAAACAAATAATTTCTTCATAAACATGTATAGGAATATTATCTTTTCAATGATTCATTTTTGTTGTTGTATGTTTTGCTATTGCAATTCTAACAGGTCTCATTGATCATTGCTCTGGGAACGCCTCTTGTAGTTTACATATAATATTATTTTTTGAATCATTTGATTGGTTTCTATATTGTAAGTGAAAAATATCTCTGTATGTTTTTTCCACTATATCCCTCATAGTATTATAAAATTATTTTCCCCTTCTATTAACTTCCAACACCACTCCAGATGAGCTAAGGACCAATTGATGGAATCATTTGCATCTTCCATAATTTTTTTCTTATGACGACATTGACTTTTGTTGTTGTCATCCCGTGCATAACATTCAAGATATGAATATTAGATTATTTGAAACATATTAGTGGATAATCATAACTACATTACTACTCAAATTTAAAGAAATAATTCATATTCACTTTTTTTTATTCACTTTATTCATCCCTTTGCAACCTTTCCATCAACATGTTACACTCTTCTAGACTTAGATTAGTAGGAATATTATCATGATTCCTCATTTTTTGTCTCTGCATTTCACACATTAACAAAAACATATTAGTGAAATCTATAAATAAATTAAATTCAATAAAAAAAATTAATTAAAACAACTTTCATTCTTCGTAATTCTTGATGTGCTTCCACCATGTTGACTTAAATTTTTGCTCATTGAAATCATCCCATGAATTATTATCAATAAAAAACCTAGACCATTAAATATAGAAGCTATCAATATATTATCTAAACAAATTACACACCATCAAAAACATAAAATAACTATAAAAAAAATGTGTTTTATAAATTCAAGAGCACAAGTTCATATACATATATAGATGCACTGACGTGTTTAGCCACATAAACACACTAGTGTGTTTATAAAACATACTAGCACCAGTTGCATGCTTTGTTATTGAATCATTTTTTTCTGGCCGTACACCAGTGCATTATACCAACAAAACTACACCGTGTACGCCATTCCTCCATTATCGGTGTTATTTTGTATAAATGGTGTTACATAAAATCGTAAAAAAAATCGAGTGATTTTTTTTGTCATATCTCGATAGTGGTACACCATTAGAACATGTGCATTGGTGCATTTAGGAAAACAAAACACACTGAAATTGATGCATTTGTTTAAAAAAAAAATGGGGTCGACTCTTTACAGTTTCAATCCAAATAATGAACCCATCTTACCCTAATATTTCCATTTATATTCATAAATTCAACAAATATAAACTCTATAAAAGGTGAAATCACAATTTTTTAAAATAGCAGAGGGATTTAAAATCTAATCTAAAATTTTGCAGCCACAACAAACAAAAAGATGCACAGAGAAGAGAAGGGTTGCAACATTGAAGGTACATATGAATTTTTTTTCTTTCTAAATCTGATTGATTTCTAAATAAGATAATAAAATCTACAATATTATTTACATGAAAATTTTTACTATGTAGGGTTTTGTCTCATTCAACATACGTGACAAATTTTGATCTTCAAAGTAATCTAGTTTCTCCAAAGACCCCTTGCATCTGTCCCTCTTTGAAAACTCTCCCCTGAAATTTTCGGTAAAAGATTGAATTAATATTTAGGATTTTTTCTTTTAAAAATGCTTTCAAATTACTTTTTCAAACTTAAAACTACCGCCATTTTTCACTTTAGGGATTGAATAGATTGTGCAATTGTTTTTTCAACATTCGACATTTTGGTGTGCTCATCTCTATAACACACCGATGAATTACTACGCAATATGCATCGATATACCGCAAGTTCAAAAAATAGGATGTTGTGTGTATAATTATTGTACACGCTGCTGCATTTTTATTTAAAAAATGCACCAAAATGCAAATAGTTGTAAAATGCATGTATAAATATTTGCTACAAAATGTAGCAGATATTTTCTACTGCGGGATCTTCTGCGGAGGGTTAAAATTATTGTTATTCAATGTGCCTCTACATGTAATATACTCGTGCATTTGTATTTATGGAATGCACTCGTAGGAGTAACTATGTATAATGCATGTATAAATATCCGCTACCAAATGTAGCAGATATTTTCTCGTGAGGGATTTTTTACGAAGATTATTTTCTTGGTGCGTTTATAGTTGTTTTGCACGAGTGCGTTTATGAATTAAAATGGCACCGGTGTGTGTATATTTAAATAAATGCACTACTTGAAACATTTAATTCTAGGTTTTTATGTTTCACCTGAAACTATATATTCATCTCAATTTTTCTTCTATTATTCAACAACAATAATTACAATATTTCATTGTATATATATGTTGTTTAAACTTAGCTTGTTCAAAGAGAATGGTTTCTAAACTATATTGAAATTTAGATTAGAATAAAGTTCTTAATTTTTTTTAGGATTGTAGAAACGTTTTTTGATTATTTATTTCTCTCTAATGCATTGATAAAATTTTGTAGTATCAAATGGCCAATTCTTCATATTCTAGCTCACTCCATCATGTTTAAAGTTTGATAAGTTCTCTGTTTCCATCCCTTGTAAGTTTAGTTTCTATTTATATTTTGACTATTTATTTGAATTTATGTTACTTATCCATGTAAATCTGAAATTATATCAATTTATTCATTAATGCAAGACCACAATTTAGGATCGAGTTCAGATGCATAAGACATTCCATTAGTTCCAAAACATCACAAAATATTATCAGGAGAAAGATATCACAAGCAGTTCATAGATTAAAATGGGAAGCCACTTTACCCCACAAATTGTAACATGCCATCTTCAAGTCGTAATCTGATTTTATCGACGATAATTCATCATCAGATAGAAATATTTTATGACACCGAGTAGTTTAAGGTTGTTTAAAATGTCAAGGGTTGAAGGAAAAACCTCTGTGTGTCACACTCACTCATTACAACAATGATATATTACCTAATTTTTATGGTATAATACCCCCTATTGTAGTAAAGAATCCAATAGGTGATATAGAAAAGCCATGCAGGAACTCTTCCCTATGCTCCTTTTTTAAAAGTTGGAAGCCAAAAAAACTATGTCTCATCCTAAATTGACGAACCCCTACGCTTATGTTTACTCAACCAAAATTTCTAGTGATCCAAAGTGCGATTTGAATGTCACCCATCCCATCTCTACTAGAAGATCAAAAAATTTGCATAAGTTGAGAACAAAATTGTCCAAGTACACACCAATGTTTATCCAATTGTTTGAGGGTAGCAATTATTTCTCCCTTTCTGGGAATTTGCAAAGTAAATATCAAACTTCTTACAATCACTACTTGTATGGATCTTGCCCATATTCTCTACCTGTTCCTGATGTTGGGACCAAATTATCCTTTTGTGGTGATTTTTTTATGATTGCGAAGTCTAATATTGATGCTGCAAACCTTGGGTTGTTTATCCTTTCACATAGTACTTGTTCCTCCAAAACAATCTGTAGCACTTATGCCATTTTGCATTCCTATCTATTGTCGATATAATTACTTGAATATTGTTAAATACAAGTATATCATTTACATATATAGTATGTGCATGAATGGTTAATTTTTTGGAAATTTTAATAGGAAGAACCTATTATATATAGATGGTCATCCACGCACTCATGGGAATAATGCAAGGTTCATAAATAGTTCTAGGTTCTCTTTATTTTTTGCAAATTGTTCATTCGAATAACACTTCAATGACCAAGATTTCTTTATGAAAAGGAAAGATTCTAGTTTTGTTGTTGTACATGCAAAACAAATTTTGTCTCTTGGTTATGAATTGTTAATAAACTAACACTTTCATAGACCAACAACTGCTCATCAAAGACTTCTCACATTGGAATTACCCTTATAAGTTCCATTCGGGAATAAAATAAAAAAAGCATTGATTAATTGTATTTGTCAATTTACAATCGGAGACATGTTAATGTATTACTTAGTTTGAAATTGTACGTTATAATTGTTAATTTAATTTATAAATTGAATTTGAAAATGTGTTCTCAGTTTTTAATTTCTATTTTTAATGTGGAATTCATGTTAACTTATCGCTCAATATCAACATTTGTTTTTATAAATTGTTTGCAAGTTCTCATTTTGTATTGGAAATGATTCTTGTGCTTCTGAAATAATTGTTTTGTATAAAATATATCAAACCAATTGCATTGTGCTTACTAACTTCATCAATATAATTTTCAATATTTTCTAAATCAAGATTATGATGATGAGAGACCTTCCTACCATATTCTATTGCACCCCAACACAATTTTAAATCAAGATAAGGTTGAAAAAAGAGTGCAACTTGCAAAAAAAGACTGCAACTTCGAGAGGAAGCATACCTAACATGGTTGAATGAACTGCCTATTCAATTTCCATTATGTCCATACTCACCAATTAGGAATGCCTATAGTGATAGAAGTTCTTTAGATGTTGGCAATGGAGGCAATGAATTAGACATTGTATGGATGAGTTATTACGACAAACGAGTGCCATGGATGTAATGTTGTTTCCTACATTCCAGGACAATGAGCTAGGGTATGATGCTCGTATCACTGAAGCCTTCTTTGAAAATCTTAAAACAGAGAATTCTAAACCTCTCTTTCAACCTGGTCGGTCAAATTCTACATAGTTGGGGGAAACAATGTTATTGCACAACCTGAAAGAAAAGTATGGCATGTTTTACATGAATTTCTTAGTGATGTTGAGGTTAGCGACCATCAAGTACCTTATATTTTGAGGAATATTGTTTCATAAATATGATCATTGAAAATGGTTGATTTTATGAATGTTATGTGACATTGTACATTTTTATTTCCCACTAACTACAGGTTATTCAATGATAAGGTACTTCTGAATGATAATGTCTTTCCTGGAAGATGCAAGGAGGCAAAGAAAATGTTAAAAACATTGAGTTTTAAGTACATATCATATCATGTGTGTCCCAATGATTGTATTCTATATAGACTCTGAATATGCAAACAAAGAGATATGTCCAAAATGTGGGCATGGAAGGTACACAAAATTGAATAACAAGGCTAAAGCACATTGTTCTCCTCATAATATATTGAGGCACATGCCTATAATAACAAGGATTCAAAGGTTCTTTAGTTGCAAAGAATTAGCTACGTTTCAGGGATAACATGCATCACATCGAAGTGAGGAAGGAGTATTCCAAATCCCAATAGATTCAATATCCATGAAGCATATAGAGGATACATGGCTCGATAAATTCACAGATGAAGTAAGAAACCTTAGATTGAGCATAACCATTGATGGCATCAACTCATGTTCCCAACCATTTAGAACCTATACTGTTTTTCCTACAGTTTTGATCAATAACAATGCCCCCTATGGTTGTCCATAAAGGATGAACACCTTATGTTGGCTCTTATAGTCTTGGTTGAATAAAAGTGCTCATAATATGGTTGTTTAGCTACAGATATTGATCGAAGAGTTTAAGGAATTATGGGAAGGCTTACACGTTTATGATGTATCGAGAACCATCACATCGAAGAGGAGTTTTATGTTGTATGGAATATGTACATACACGACATATGATTATGGGAATTTCCTCACATAAATTTTTTTTATTTGTTTATATTCCTAGAAATATTTTTTTGGCATATCTAATTCATTGTGACTATCTTGATCTTAAACAATGACAACATGGTATGTATACCATAACATCACAGGTCTTGTAACAAAAGGTTATCATGTATGTTGATGTTGTGGAAATTATATTAAATATAGGTGGTCAAAATACCTATGAAAGACAGTGTACAACTTCTCTACGGTATTCCTCTAAGAAAACCACACTTGTAGAAGATCAACTGTTGCTTTCAATGGTAAAATAGAGATAACCCAAATGCCTAAAAAGTTGACACTAGCTAACTATCTTAGGGCATATGACAGAGAGAAGTTGAAGGAAATTGCATATATGTTTGCTTCAAAAGGGGAACCTATGTTCGATGATCTTAAATTCTTCGACACCTATGATGAGAAACTTCCTGAAGGGATGAATAGGAAATCAATATTTTATAAGCTCCCATATTGGGAGCATCTTAAGATTTCCCACTTTCTAGATCCCATGAATATATTTAAAAGTGTTTCATGTTCTTTGTGGCATCACATATCATCCAAAAAAAGTAACAAGCTGAAATTTAGGGGAGATCTTATTTCTTCAAATATTAAAAAGAAGCATTGGCAAAGGAAAGAAAATAGAGGAGAGGATAGCCACTCTTTTTCATATAAAAAGGTGATGTCCTATGTATTTTGAAGAAATAAGATATTCATTTGGGAAAGGAAGTTATATTGGGAATGAAGGTGCCCTCTTGTTATGGGTCTTCTCTACGATACTAATTCACTACATATGAAAAGTTGACGGGTTTGAAATCACATGACCATGTCAACCTTCTAAGGGTAGATATAATGTCTAAAAAATGATTTCTTATTCTTTTATATATTTTACCACAAGTTAAAATGAAATTAATTGTTTGTGTCTAGTTTTTAGTGTCATTGTCTATTGTTTGTATATGGGTGTGTGCAATGTGAACCACGACTTTCATGATGAGCTACGACATGCCATATCTAGAGTATCTGCATTTGTACAATGGATAACATCAAAGTATATTTACTTTTATGGAATTACCCAGTGGCATCAAGAGATAACATAGATTGTTTGTATGTTTGAAGAGGAACTATCGTTCAATTTCCTGGACTTCCAGATTCATCTTCTAATTTACTTAGTGGATGAAGCTGGATTATTCGGGGTGGTCTCATGTCACTATATGTTCTAGTTGGATAGGTACATGAAAAAATTGAAGGGATTTGTTTGGCAAAGTGAAAATCCAAGGGGTTTATGGTAGAGGGATACATAGTATATGAGTTATTCTATTATTCGAGTGAGTACATCAAGAAAATCGATAGCACACTGGGTGCAATGATTTGGGATGATGAACATGATGAGGATAAAAGTGAAGGGGAGTTACTAGAAATGAAACGAAAAGGGAACTTGATAAGGAGCAAGTCACTTATATTTCGATCTTGAAATTTCCAAATAGTATCTATTCACAACAAAATTCAAAATATATATTGCATCCCATATGTAATGAATGTGGTTTTGTTTCCATGAATACAACAACAAATTCATAAATTGATGCAATTAATAAATTCGTTCTTTACAATGTAGAGGCAACACAATCGTGGGTCACATTATATGAAGAGAAGAGGAGGAAATGGGACATTGAAAGAAAAGAATGCAGATGATCGCACGAAAGAATCATGCCTTTTCAAGACCATTTAAAAGTAAATATGCTAATGATGTGTCCCAATAGTTGGGTTGCATACCGAGTCAAAGATTAATATGGTGCATTCGGGCATTACCCACCTAAGGAGGGGAATGCATTAAACATTGGGATTAGGTGAAACAACTCGGTAATAAAATATTTATGTACATTTATAACATTATAATGCAACTTTGAATTGTAAGATCTACATTTCATATATTAATGTTTTGGGTTTTAGAAATATGACACTGTCATTTGTTGACTTTTCATACATGTACATTTGTTCCCATCTATGTTGGCACATGGACATCTTTTTCGCATCGAGGATGCATATAGTGGGCTTGTTACACAAGACTATGGAGTGGAAGTTGTGTTCGATCAATCTAGTCATGCTAGCCACTGTACCCAAAACCCACTGGGAGGGATGTTGGGTTATGTTGGAAACATACAAGAGATCATTCAAGTGGATTTATCATCTTTCCAATTTGTTGTTTTTAAGTGTAGGTAATGGGACACATTTGACAGGAATAACGTCAAGGAAGATCTTGATAGTGGGTTGATAAGTGTCAACTCTAGAAAGATGTGGGATGAAAGTAATGAGCCTTATGTTTTCCAAAAACACTACAAACAAGTTTTATTTTACCCATATATGTTGGATAGATATCAGTAGTTCATATTAAGACACGTCCCTAGATGTAAACATGTTTATGAGAAAAACAATGTTAGAATTCCAACCAAGGAAGATATCATGGGTGATGGCAACGAAGATTGATATTCACATGTTTTATTTCATAATTTACATATTGAGATATTATTTTGTTACTCTTATCTTTTATTTTCTAATTCTATTTCTTTTTTTTCTGAGGTTATTCTGGTGGAAATAGAAAGTTGATTACTGTATGTAGTGACGTTTGAATAATTTCAGTTGGAAAATGACCAATATGATGTGAAATATGGTTTATGAATTTGAAGTAATTTATGATTGTATGGAATGATTATATGTAATTGTCCAAATTACTCGTATTATGTCTTCTATATACATATAAATACACCATGAAAACAACTTATATGATTCAATATTAATTTATTTTTGTGAAAGTAAAGGCTAACATATTCTTCTAACCTTGAAGGTGTTCTCTAATTTCTATATTAAGATTGCAATAATGCTTGTATTTTATGATGTTTTTTTAAAAGCAATGTTAAGAATTATAATTGCATTAATTTATGACACTTCTGTTAGATTAATGTAATGTTTTTTTATTATATGATTAGATTAAGTTCAATTAATTTATGACCTTGATAACAATGAAATAATGTATGGCCTTGATAACAATGTAATCTACAAGAAAAATTAAGGTGCCTACTGTTAGCACTGGAATTGAACCAAAGGTTGCGGAAGGCTCGCTCCCAAGTAACAACAAAACCACTTTCGAAGAGAGAACTGGCCTTCTACTCTTCTGAGAGGGATCTCTCACCAAATATTAACAATGCCAGATATGTAAAAGTGAAAATAGAAATTGTTTGTAAAGTTGGTTGAAACAAGACATAGAACCATTGGGCGATGGAGTCAATAAGTGTAACAGGAATGAATAGAACTTATGTAGGCAATTTCAACATAGAAGGCAAGATAGTCATTCAATCATAGTCAAATTATAATTGTGTGGTGGAAAAGAAGAACATGAACATACCATCAACACAAAGCATTGGAAAATGAATTCTGTATTAAATTTAGAAGAAAGCTTTGGTGGATATCTAAAACAACAGATGTAGCATAGCATGTATGAATTCTGAACTGTTATACACTTATTTCAGACATGAAATAAAACATAACAGGAGAGATAAACTGGAAAAAAATTCACATGAGAAAGGAAGCAACTGACTGTAATACAAAAAACACATGAATCCATATGTAAAATGCCGACCTTGACTCTGCAAATTTATTAAAATACTCTTGAAAGCATACACTGCAAAATTACATCGGTTCCAACCCTTTCTCCTTCTTTAGGAGGTAAATTTATAGTATTTTAGACTTCCTAAATTGACATTCGGGAATCAAAATTTATTACAAACTAGAGAACATCTTCTAACAAACTTTGGACGTCACCTACACACCACTATTCACATAAGACAAAGATAAAATGCGGACTACTAGAAAAACAAGCTTAAAATCCCCTCCTACATATCCCATATGGTGATAGCTGTGCAAAAACTGAAAGAGTTTTTTGTAACTGGCCATGTTTGAAAAAAAACCCATTTCTTCTTTTCCTCCGATTCAGTTCCCACTCCTCAGGATATGATTTTGAAACTAATGACTCAGACAATAAACCTGTAAATTTTTGGAAAAATACCCTATGAATATCCTTTAAATTCTCCAAACCAGTGATACCTGTGTAAAACCTGAAGGAATTTTTTGAAGGTACACCGGTTATGAAGAAAAACCTCTCTCAATTTCCTGAAATTCAACTACATTTGTCTGAAACAATTCTTTGAATTTGATGTCTGAAATAGTCCTTTGGAAAACCTAAAAATGACCTGTAGAACTCACTTTGTTTCTCATAAAACATAGCACCTGTGTGAAAACAGAGAGAGGTTATTGTGGAAAAGCATGTTTTGAAGAAAAGCCTCTCTCAATTTCTAAAAATTCAGCTTAATGTGATGGAAAACATTCTTTGAATTTGATGACTAAAATAGTCATTCTTAGATCTGAACATTTTCCCTCTCAAGATGACTTCAATTCTTTCATTCCTTAGAAACTGTGTAAAAAAAAAGATAGGTTATTGTATATGGATATGTCATAAAGACAAAACTCTCTCAGTTTCTTAAAATACGTCTTCGTTTTGCAGAAACAGTTGTTAGAACTTACTGACTGCTATATGGATCTGCACAATTTTCCTTTGTACTTTTCATCTTGATAATGTGCTAAATCCAAAATTCACTTGATGCTCCCTTGAATATCAACACGGACATTAATCTCAGCGTATTATAACTGGAACTCACTGCTATTACATGACAAATCTAACTATGAATTTATAATTTCATTGCCGAAAACCTATTTACCTCATCACCACGTAGGCAAATTCCAATCAACTACTTGGATATTAACTTTCCTTCACATTCGCTAAGCGGAATACTTGATAGCTATCAATCAATTTGATAAATTTTATCACGTGTCTCATCTTACTAATTATTAAAATTTTACTGATTTGAAAATTAAATTGATCCTCGCTTGTTGTATTCACGAAATTGACCTGAGCCACAAATCTCTTCCACCTGCTGGTTTGACTATCCATCCCATCCATTGTTTAACATCATTTCACAATTCTGAAAGTTTAATTAACCCATGCAAGTTGATATCGTGAAATGCATGTTCACCGATCATCCTTTCCAAGCCATATAGCGGCCATTGAAATATGCGGGCTTTTAAATGATTTCGCAAATTGAAAAATTTCATTATCTCGTGCATCTTTACAATGCAGAATAGATCTATGCCGTTGGATTATAACTGGTTCCAATATGCACCGTCAGTTCATTTGAACATACTCCTTCATCTTGGTGTCGTACTGATGAGTGTTGAACATAGTTGCATCTGCTACCATTCTGGGCATGATCGAAAATTTACACAAACCTCAGAGAAGATCGACAACATTTGAAGGAAATTCTTCAACAACCACATTGTAGAAACTCTGAATGTGTTGCAGGATTCTCTCATCTTCCTTGGTAAAATTTTTATTGCCATATTTTTCCTTCCGAACTTACTACTATGACCAATCTTATGAAGGTAATTTTATCTCTGGGTAAGGAGGTCATAATTGATGACCAGCTAGATGTGTTGCACATCAATGACCCGGGCCAACAACTCAATTGTAATTGGAAAAAGTGAAGAACCGGATTGAAATTCCCTTATAATAATATCCCTGGTGTGTACAACGAATGGAAGTCTACCATTGAATCAACCATCGATTACTTATTAGATCGCTTGCTAAATCACTTTCCATTTACTAGCAGAATTACTACATTTGCTAATGGTAAACGCTAGCACACATCATTTATCTGTGACATGGTTTTTTCTAACACGTGAGATGTCAACACAACATTGCATTATGGATATGAAAATTCAAAGGCTTACCACCATGTTTGTATGTGAAAGCATACAAACGGCTTCCGTTGAATAATATTTGTGGTTTTTGAGTTTTATACCTTGTGCATATAAAAAACTCATGTGGTAATATCCCACATGCATGGTGTAAGATATGTTTCCAATGTTTATATGCATTGCTAGTTTCACATAATATCAAGGAACAACTTGTGTATTACTTCTTGGGAGCTATGCACTTGGACTTTGGTGGAAGGATTTGCTTGGTGTGTGGACCCCATGCAACTTGGTAATGAGTGGCCTTGTGCCAACAACATTTTTTATAAAAACTTAATTTATCATTTTAATAATAAAAAATAAACTTGGATAAAATATAACACTTGACTTATAAAGCCAAAATTTATATATAAAAACCAATGTTTATAAATTTTATTAAAAATGAATAAATTCATTTTTTCAATTCATAGGAATTACTTTCTTTTTGCTCAAAGCTTCTAACCTTTTTCTCACGCCACCTTGGAATTTTTATAAATTGTTTTAATGAGGAATGTTTGAAAACCATTTGATCCTCAAGAGAAACTCATAATTTTCAGGCAATGAGACTTATTGCGGAAAAACTAAAATGGTGCTAACACCTGCAATGGTTTGATTTATGGCCATTATAACAATGCAATTTACAAGAAAAGTTAAGGTGGTCTCTAATTTGTCCATCAATATTTGAATGTTTGTATTTCATGATGTTTTTGTTATAAATTATAATGCTAAGAATTGTAATTTCATTAATTTATAACAGTTTTGTTATAATGTTTGCAATGTTTTTTAATGTCAAAAATAGAGAAAAATGGATTTTAAGGATGAAGGTGTAGGTATGGAATATTATTTAAGAGAAAAAATGGATTGAAGTAACTATGTTATATTAATTTAGATGGATTGAACTTTTGAATCTCTATATTTCTAGGAGGTTGAACTCTATCTTAGAATTGTTTGAGAAAACCAGGATGCATTATACGAAATAGTTAAAGAATTATATTTATTCATGACCTTATTCTATGGTTTGTAAATAGGTACATAGTTTTGATTTCAAAATTAAATCCATGGTTGTACATTTCTCTAAGAGTATTTGATATATGGATCGATATAGAATAACTGATTTAGATTTTGTTAATTAATGTATTTTTTTATGATAATATAATTCTATGTTAATATAATAATTTATAAAGCTAATATGAATCTATAATATTTTACAAATTAGATATATTCATTCACAAACTCAAATTTCATGAATATTTGATATCTTAAATTTTGTATAGTTTCGAAATTATTATTCAATTAAAAAATATTCTAATGTCATTAAATAGAATTTATAAAAATTAATATTAGAAAAGTAATAGAATAGTCCTTTAAAAATAATAACATTCGTACATCAACAATTAATTGCAATTTTTTAACACTAATTATTTGTAAACCTCATTTTTAGAGGGTATAAAATGTGTTCCTTCAATGCAAACTCAAGTTATGTTATATAGTGAAGATAATCATGATTAACAATAATTAATAAGTTTGGAGAATGCAATATTTGGGTTTATAATTGAAAGAAAATAGTTTTCTTTTAAATAAGTATTTGTATTTCTTCTGATTAGAGCTTTGATATTTGTCATTGTAAAATGAATTATTGTCAAAATATTGAAAATGTTCAATGATCAATTGATAGGTAATTCATGTTCATATATACATTTTTTTGTCATGTTCATATGCATATATTATAATAATATTACATAGTGATAGTTGATTTTGTTTTATGATGTTTTCCAATTAGTGTTACAAATTAAACAATATTCTTGTATGTTTATCATTTGAATATACAATTAAGTTATACGTCACACCATTATACAATGAAGAGTTAATTTTCTTATTGAAAATCACACACACGCACACACACAAATATATATAATTTTGTAATTCTAAACATATACTTGTAATAAAATAAATAAATTACTATGTATGTATAATATTATGACAAATTTTACTACATTATTAAGAAAATTACAAAAAATTATAATTTGCATGGAAATTAGATAAGAACAGTATGGAAACCAAATATAAAAAAAAAATTCTTACATAAACATAATACTATGACACACTATAAAAAAATATAAACGTGATACTATGACAAATTATAGAACAATCATAAATTATAAACTTTCAACAAATCCATCCATAATTTACAATGCAATTTGTGATTTTTTGTTGACTAAATAAAAACCTCGTTATTTAAAGATTCTCATGATTTTGAATAGTACAAAGTTCTTTTAGTACATAAGCATATATCAACATCCTCTTGAACACCTAACAAACATTAACATCATGATCATGGCATGATAAACATAAACATAACCATAATTTTTAACAAAAACGTAAATGCATCATCGTCATTTTCACGACATAAACATACAATTATTATCATTGTAATCATCTAAGAAACATACAAATTTACACCGTCATATATTGCATCATACCGTCATTAACATAAAACAAAAAATCAGCATGAATGTACCATCATAACATTACGTCACATATTCATCTAACACATACTGCAACTAATAGATTTAAACCTAAATATCTAACACACATAACTAATAATAAATGTAAACATAAGTAACTTTCCATGATCATCATTTTCACCACATAAATAAACAGACTTCAACATAAACATCAACATAAACATAAACATGAAAAATGTAGTATATATGTGTGTGTGTGTGTGTGTGAACGTATATAACATCAATGTCACGATCCAATATAAAAATAATAATAATAATACATATCCAATGCAATAACTGCGATGACATATCTACTCCAACTATGCCAACAGAGGCATCATCAACATCTCTCATACCATAGGTAGTATATGCATCATCATTTCCACCAATAGATCCAGAGGAAATATCAACACCTCTGCTATTAGATCTAGAGACATCAATACCCATAGTAAAAATTAAAAGAGGTCTAAGAGGAGGAAGGATAGGTACATAAATATGAAGTGTATGGCCCTCTCTCAGCATGTCTAAAACAAAAACGAGTGCAGTAAGAGCTAATGGATGGTCAAGATGATGAGTAGGACTAAAGGGTTGGTCGAGAAAGAGTATAGGAGATGACGATGATGTAGGATGATATGGAAGGTCAAGTAGAATTATAGGACTAGATGAAGAGAAAGGTGGAGGAGGAGGTGGAGGAGGTTGATTATATGTTATAGGTTGAGGTGGAGGAAGTTGATTATATGTAAGAGGTGGAGGGGGATGACCAACAAAATTTTGCATCAATAACCTTATATGAAGAGGAATAAACCTCCATATCTTTTCAATACCAAGGTCATCACGAATCTCATGCGGCCACACATGTTGTACACCTACATCACCGAACAATATGGCCATCATGTCTACCACATCCCGTATATATATATATATATATATATATATATATATATATATATATATATATCCGGAGGACTACATGGATGGTGGACAAGATGTCTACCAGCCACCTCATGTGTGTCATCTTAATCATGCTCCTCTATATCCTCATCTTCATGGGCGAGAGAAGGAGGACCAACCTCTACATCAAATGTGCCAATATCTGCAAAATATATAGTACATAATAATAATTAAACAATTCCATTCAAAAAATTCATATGTATAACATACTTCATTTGCATTAAGTAGAAGGAGAATAAAATGCAACTATAGTAATTTAAACATAACATTAATATTACCTCTATCATCAGGTGTATCATCCACAGTGAAGATGATCTCTAGGAATCCTATCCAATCCATGTCGGCATATGGATATGGCACCATGTAAATTGTATGGTCATCCTCAATAGCCAATATCTCTAACACATATAAGGTGATCCTCACTTGGAACTTAGGTTTCCCCCTCTTGGGCATCATCTCCCCCCACATGCGCATATGCACCTCAGTCATCATCCTAGGAGGCAGGCAATCAAATGATGGCGTGGTGGCTGGAAAAATATCAAAAAATAAACAAAAAAAATATGAAATGAAAAGGAAGTTGGATCTCCCATCAATGAATACATGGCATATATCCAAAGCATAACAAATTGTTGCAAAAAAATGGAAAACAACCTAATGCATCTAGGTCTCTGCACTAAAGAGTCAACAAAATACACTAAGGGGCAACTAATGTGCTTCCCATCAGACGTGGAGTGTGCTAGAGTCATAAGGAGAAGAGAGAGGAACATAACATGCTCTCAACCAAAAGTAGATATCTAAAGCTTCCCACCACTCACCTAAAAACCAGATGGATGGATGACTGCATCACTTATATATCTTTGAGAGTAAGTTAGATGACTCCCTACTACAATACCAGCTGGGACATCACGGGACTAGAGTAAATCCTCCCCTCTCCTAGATATCCCAGTGATGAAATAAATATCCTTCTCGTTGAGTTGGAACCACTCACCACCACCAACACATAATTCTTGTCTACAATGATCCCAACATCGGATCAATTGACATAATAATGCATTGTTTCCATTAAGGGATGTAGCCTCCTGGTAGAACTTAAGGAGGTGAACATTCATTAAGAGCTCTTTCGTATGATCAGTAATGGGGAGAGGGTACAAATCCCTATCGCTATCCCTAGCCTCCTAAGCTCTGGAAATTTTATATTGGTGAACCTTCTCACGGTCTTGTTGAGAAGCATGTTGCTGCTTATGTATTTGTCCTACATATTCCATACAATTAAAATAATATTTGGTAACTTAAACATTGTGAAAAAAATTAAAAAATTACAATCAGTGTGAAAAAATAATACAAGCACAGCATACGCGGTGCTTTATCTTAAAAAATGCACCGATTATGTTGTTTTTCCTCAATAATACTGAACCGATGATATATTTAACATTATTAAAATTTAGCAAAGCAGTGTGTCAAATATTTAACGCACCTCTACAATTTGTAATATTGACATAAAAATGTTCCTAAACCATATTAACGTACCAATTTGTCTCACCTTATGATAGCACCATTAACCATTTTCGATAAATTTAATTCTGGTTTTCCATTTCACATTAGAGCACCATCACTGGTATATGGCGAGGAATCGGAGCACCGACATTAAATTTGTCTAAATTTTTTAATGAATACATTTTTGGTGTGTTAAGTTCAACTAAGAACAATGTCAACAATGTGTTTACTTCAACACCATTTATGAACAATTGTTATATAAATTAAAAAAATTCACGGTGTGATTAAGAAATTTAAGAGCACTAGAAACAGTGCACTCCATTTCCATAGGCACACCATATGATTACCTTGTTTATCATACTATTTTAACCTATTTGTTCGTTATATTAAAACACATTGTTAATATGTTCACATATTTCTAGTGCACCGAAACCATGTCAAAGCACTGAAACCCGTGTCAAAACATGGCCTAGGTGCAATGGATAATTTGGTTATTTTTTTAAAATTATTTATGTTTTATGTTATTCATTTTATATTTTATAGTATATCTTTATGGGTTAGTAGTGCATTTGAGTCATTCACCTTGCACCGAAAACGACATTCCTTGTAAACATTTATAGGGTGCACTGGTGTCCTGTGCGAATCGCTCAAACACACCATGCAAATTTTTTAATTAAAAAAAACAAATAAAGGATTCAATCAAAAAATTAATCCGCTAAAAAATAAAATTATGATTTTATAAATAGCTTACTCACTGAATGAATCTTTGAGGAGGCATCATGACAATGTATGGTAAATTTAATGTTTGACCACCATTTGTCAAAATTCAAACTAGTAGCAACATCCAATACATATAAAGATTGTTTTCAAGTGGCTAGGATTTTGCACCGGTGCTCTTGGTCCAAAAGGCATTGAGATATGGTAAAAATGAATTTTATGGCATGGGTTGTTTTCTTATTAAACCCTATTCTGGTGCATTTCAGATAAATCGCACGAGTACGTGCCTAGAAACCCGATGCACTGGAGAATAGGGTTTTAAAAAAATTGAGAGGCATTCCGACATTTTTCAATGTTAAAACGAATTGCATTTGTATCCTAGAAATGCATTGATGATTTTATTATAAAGGTGCACCATTAAGAGGGGTTTGAAAATTTAATTTAAATGAATGTATTATAAAGACACATTGCATAGTAGAATGAAGTGCATTTATTTATTATACAAACATCATTGTGATTGGGGTTATCATGAGCACTGTTATTATATTTCTTAGTAAAATGTAAATTGAAATAACAATATGTTTAAGTGTATTAAATGCACTGAGTACAATGACACGTCTAGCGCACCAATGCATTTAATACACGTAAATGTATTGCATAATTCTTTTATAATTAACACGATTTTTAAAATTGATTTTTTGTTGATTTATATTTTCCCTCCAATTTGTTACAAATTTAATAGAATATATTATAAGGAAACACATTATAGCAAAATGCAATGTGTTTATTTGTTATACATGCACTAGTGCATTTGGTGTTATGATGAGAATTGATGTTAGGTTTCTTAGTAAAATATAAATTGAAATGATGGTCCATTTAAGTGTATTAAATGCACCAGATACTGACACATCAAGTCCATTGATGTGTTTAATATGTACGTAAACTCACCACGTAACCTTTTTTATAACTAACACGAGTTTTTTATTTAATTTTCCTTTGATTTATATTTTTCCTCCATTTTGATGCAGTATCATCTACTCTACATCAGTGTGACATTGTATGTAATGCACTAGTGTGTGTGCATAGAAAATATACTGATTGAAAAATATCCGCTGAAACCTCCACTAGTAACCTCCACTATAGATGGATGTTTGACCTTTTTTTTTAATGGGATTCTAGTATAACCTATGCTAGAGGGAATTTTCCTTCTACTAAGAGTATGCGAGAGATAGTTAAAGGGGGGGTTAATTGGGGATAGAGGTAGAAAGAGTTGGGGGTGGTAAGGGTGCATTAATGGGTCATAGGTAGAGACAGAAGGGGTTGTTAGGAGATTGTGGTAAAGTGGAGCGGTTGAGAAAGAGAGTGATATAAGGGGTTTGTAAGGGTGAAGGAGGGGGGAGAAAGAGAGAGAGGAAGGGAGTTAGTGGTAGGGGGAGGCATAGGTGTGTGTGTGTGAGAGAGTGAGAGAGAGAGAGAGAGAGAGAGAGAGAGCATGGGTAGTGTTAGGGTATTGTGGGGGAGAGAGAGAGAATGGGTAGTGTTAGGGTATTGGGGGGGATTTAGAGAGGCTTAGGAGTTGTGCGTATGTGGAGAACCATGAGAGAGAGATAGTGAGCGAGGAGGAGAGGGATGGGACTCGGCTTAGTGATGATAAAAATTTAGAACAATAAAAATATTCGGGTGGATAGGTAAATAGAATGAATGTATTTCGTGAAGAAGGGTGGTGGATATAGAGAAAAAAGAGGAGTAGGGAGGAGAGAGAGAGTCAAAGGTCAATGGGTTTAGGTATTTGGGGAGGATGAGGGTGATTAGAGAGAAAGTTGTGGGGGGGTGGGTTAGGAATAGTTTGAGGAGTTTGAGAGAGAGGGAGAGAGGAAGTCATGTCTTAAGGGGTAGGGGGAGAGAGGGAACAATGGAGGTTAGGTGGATGTGGAGGAGTAGGATGGAGAGAGAGTGTTACAGAGAGGGGGTTAGTAATGATTATGAGGAGGAGGGAAAGAGGGAGAGGAGGTAGGGGTTAGTGGAAGGGAGTGAGCAGGAGGGTGATAGAAAGAGATATATAAAGTTGTGGCTAAAGGTGGGGAGGGTGTGAGTGATTAGGGGTAGGGTGTGTAAGGGGGTTTAGGGGTGTTTGAGAGTTAGAGAGGGGGTGTATTAGGGGGTTTGAGGGGTGTGAGTGTAGGAAATCATAACGTGTACTCTTTTTTTCTCTCTAAAATGTGTACACAATATGTAACACTACAATTTTATTATTTTCCAATTCTAACATTAAAAAGAATTCGGAGTCATAGGGGGTTAGAGGTATACAAGGGGGAGGGAGGGGGTGGTATAGTGTTAGAGGTAGAGAAACAATGGGGGGGGTAAGGTATTAGAGGTATAACAAGAGTGGGTTGTTAATGTGTTAGAGAGAGAGAGATAGGTAAAGGGAGACACAATGGGGGGTGGTAAGGTGTTAGAGGTGGAGAGAGAAGGGTGTTAGGGGGTTATAAAGAAAGAGAGAGAGAGAAATAGAGAGAGAAAACAAGAGGGATAGATAGAGATATTGGGGGTTGGTAAGGTATTAGAGGTATAGAGAGAGATAGAGAGGTAAAGCGAGATACATTGTGGGGTGGTAACGGGTTAGAGGTAAAGATAGAGGGAGGTTTTAAGAGGTTGGAGGAGTGAAAAATGGGTAGGGGTTAGGTCTAGGTGGAGCTAATAGAGAAAGATGGAGAAAATGTGTGTGAGAGAGGGAGAATAAGAGATAGATAGAGATGGGGGATTATAGTTAGGGAGAGAGGGGGGTGTTATGGGGTGAGGGTGGTGTTAGGGGGTGAGGGGTAGGGGGAATATGATATATATAGAGAGAGAGGGCTGAATTGGATAGTTTATATCACCCCCTAACTTTGTCTTCACCAGTAGCATCTATGGAATCCATGAATTCCAAATATGGATAACATAGGGCATATATAGGGCCTCAAGAGGATAACCATCGAACGATAAAATGTTATAGGTTTTCTAATTTGATGCACAAAATACAAGGGAAAATGGTTGCATAATTCATCATTGGAAGGGTGGGATAACTCCCTTAAAACAACGTCATCGAGACAAGTCTATGATATGGGATAAGGGTGGTAAAAAAAAATTAAAACACAACCAAAACAATATGTGTGTTATTATTATTAATAAATGCATATTGGTGTCACTAGGAGGTTTTCAATACCAAGTATGGGTTTTCAAGCCTTTGGCGGGATCTATGGCCTCCAAGAACGAATATGGGCTCCATGTAGAGGATAATGACTATGGCTAGGATGTGGAACTTCATTGGAGTAGGTGATCCTACTACCTTGTTGGATTTTAACAATGAGAAGAGATTTTGGAAATAGAATCATGATCCTATATGTATCATGGGACAATCCAACAAAACGAATAGTAGGGAAGGTGGTTATATTGGAGAGAAAGGTATAAAATATGAGTGTTTTAGATTCTCTATTCTTGGAATCATATAGACGTTTCCCTTTTTTCTGAATTAGATATTAGTGCAAATATATAACCCTATCGCTTTCTATCATTTTTTGAATGGAAAATTTTTGTTTTAATTGTAGCTATTGGATATATGAGAGTATTATTAGTTGTAAGTTAGCCTTTAATTTCTATAAATATATATAGGATAAGATTCAATGAATAACTCCCCCTAATCTTAATATTAGATATAGTATTTGTGAGTGTATATAAGATAGTCCATGCGCAACAAATATCAAAGAAATTTATGGATTCCAACTTCCTAATACTATTATAGTTCTACCTCTACATCCTGAGAAGGTTGAAGCTGTAAAGCAACACATATCTAGTATACATCCTGAAGTTCTTTTGTTTATGTCTAAGAAAAACAATCTCCTAGTTCATGATCTAGAACATATGCATCTTAACAGGATTTATACAATCTTAGTTTTATGATAAATTGACCTTAGAAATTCTCTGAGCAATGATAATGAATCATTTTTTCTATAGTTGTTAGCAGAAGAATATCAAATTTCTATGAAACAATGTTGTTACTACGTGTGGAGGAAACGGTTTCCTGTGGAATATCGAGTGTAGGGTTGAGAAGAGGAAATATGTCAAAAAGTGGGATATTACATTAGTTTTTCCATTCGCCAAATGAATTACAAGAGGAAATATGGTGAGTGTAGTAATCTATGATTTTCTTCCAATGAAAATGGTAATTGGATTTCATTTATAATGAGGAATTTTTTTTACTACTATTGTCAAGAGAAATGTCATTTTCAATAACAAGTGGAGCGAGGAAATACTTCATTGTGTTCCATTAGATTTTTGTTCATCATTTTCTCCTCTGATAAGTGGTAACACACCTTTATCATCGAAAACTTAGGTGTTTGTATGCCTTCCCTTTTACACCCCTCTTTATCCACAAATAACACAACTTAGAGATGCAATTCAAACCAAATTGAAAGCTAAGGAAGTGCTTTTATGTGAAATCATATTTGGGGATAAACATTGTTTGTAAACCAACAGAAGCTTCGACAATACTCCTAGATTTTATAAGAATTCTAGAGAAAGTAAGAGGACAAGCTCAAACATGCAACCACAAGCACCTTTTTTCTCGTAATGTACAAATAGTACATCCTTACATTGATAATCAAGATTTTTATAACAACTTGAATTTTTTTGGGCATGGTTAATGTGTCTGGAAATTGGTATTCTCCATGTATTCGGTCATCTAGTTGATTGAAAGGCATGCCAAAAAATATGTACATTGAACTTCTTTGTTTTATTGCTAAAAATTGGAAGGGTCTTTCAAGTCACCTACAAAATGCTCCTTTGTTTAAGTAGGTAAGTTCTTCCAACAACACTATAACATCCCCATTGTGCATAAAAAAAAATTCCTATAAAAAAGAACTTATACCTTCGATTTACAACTTTTATCGCAATAAGATACTCTTCACAAAACAACTTAAGCATAACTATTTGAGCTTATGGAATGAAGATCTCATAATATTTTTATCTAACAACACATATTTAATCATGTCACCACAACACTATTACTTCAACTTTCTCATAACAAATGTATTCTTCACGTATTTAAATACTATATTAGACATCACGACCAATTGTGCATTCAACGCATATCAATAAGAACCTGAGTATTCTTTAATACATTTCAGAATTACAAAGTACTTACTTAAGCGACTTCACATGAAGGAAACACATAAATCACAAAAGTAAGAGGGAGACACAACACATGAATGAAATACATAAATCACCAAAGTAAGAGGGAGACACAATGATATACGTGGTTCACCCCAACTAGGGGCGACAACCACCAAGAGTTTCTAATCTTTTATTATTTAACCAATTTGAAAGGTTACAATTATGCATCACTTCAATTGCAATTTTCTTTTCTTTCTCAAGGAATAGAAGAGAGGCCCCATGCTCTCTCTCAATATATAATCCAATGTCAAAAGAAAATACAAGGTAAAAAAAAAGATTACACTTTGGCGACGGAACCACTAAGGCAAGGCTTCCAAAACGATATAATTTAAGGTTTAAAACAATCTAAGAACACAAACTGACTTTAGACTTAAATTGCAGTCCTGACACAGTAGAAAGATCACCGCTTCTTGCAATTTAACAAATTCAAATAGTAGGAACGAGATGCAACTTCGATTCCCTTTAACCATACCCATGTTGATTTTGTGATCTAGGTACAGATATATCATACATAAGGATAAACATACTCTATACTATATAATTGTTCAAAGTGAAACTTGGAATCAGATACATAGATCATTCTATAAATATGATACTAAAAAAAATGTAATCGAGTTCATATAATTTCACAGTCTTCGAATTATAGTCAATATAGGAGATCAGGTTCGAATCTATCCAAAGCATACTTATAAGGTATATTCATCACCTATATTAAATCACGAACTTGGAGCTAAAGACTGATCCTCGAGATCAAGTTCAAAGCTATAACAACATATGTAGTCTTGGAAGCTGTTGCTGATGATTGAGTTCATATATAAGGATAAACATACGGTTATGATCAATCATAGGATTGGAAACTGATCATGTTAAACCTAAAGGTTATATATATTAAAACGTAGCTGGATTAAATTCCAGGCTTGGAAGCTGATACATAAGATGATACACATGCAGGTAAGATAAATCGCAGTTTTAAAGGAAGTCGATCATGAAGATTGGAATCCAGGTCACGATAACCATATGGTAAGATAAAAGAGTCATAGCTATGAAAATCTCATGCTTGGAAGCTGATAACGAAGATCAATTCCATATCTATCAATTAAGTTACAACTAAGTTACATCCATAACGATAAACATGCAATCATAGGCTTGGGGCCAATCGATTCTGATTGAGCTCAGATCTTTAACATTAGCATCTAAGATATGCAAGCTGATACTGAGTTTTAAATTCAGATCCCTAACACTAACATCTAAGGTATGAGATCGCAGGCTTGGAACAAGCTGAAACTGATCCAGTTTCAATCCAAACAATAAACATAGAGGGTGTAACAAAAAAATCACAGCTTGGAAGGGGATGTTGAGGATTGTGTTGATAATCTATACCAATCAACACAAGTTCTTATTTAAAACACAGCATGTAAGTGATGTTGAATACTCAGGTTAGACCTCTATCAAAGAACACATAAGGCATTAATCAAAATCGTAGTCTGCAAGCTATGCTGAGTGTTGAGTTAGATCTATATCAATAAACACATAAGATATTATTTAAAATCATAGCCTATAAGCGATGCTAAATCCTGAGTTAGATCTCGATCAATGAACACATAAGGTTTTATTCACCGTCGCAGTATGTATGTGATGTTGAGGATTTGTGTTCGACTCTATACCACTAACAGATAAATTATAATCAAATCACAATTTGGCGGCGATGTTAAGGATTGAGTTCCGTTCCATACCAAAAACATATCCTGCCAATTAATTCAAAAACCAGAGACTAAAATAAAACAAGGGCATGATATGAAAATGATTACACGATTCAGATGTCCTCTCAAATTGGAAACGTAACCTGCGATGGGAGGGTCTTATTAATAAATTCAGTCGCAGACCTGGAGGTATGGAGTTCTCGCTCCAAACTTCCCTGTCTATTTCTTAAGGTAGAGGAAAAACTTCCTCTTGAGACCTCCTTTGCTTCTTTGCCCTCTCCCAGTATGAAAAATTATCCCCAAAGAAGGCACAGGGATCCCTCTTTCAAGGTAGAGATTGCTCTCTCCAAAGGTTGATAACCTTTGGGCATAATAAATCTTCCCCTCCCTCTTAGCTATCCAAGAGCCAAGTGGCACGACTGCCCTTCCTATGTCTGCACTTTTTAAGACATTTTTGGCATCACCTTCTAGTTATGGGAATAATCCCCATGATTTCCTCCAGAGAAATCACATCCTTCAATTAATCATTATTGCATAGAAATCCCCATGTCAATTTGCGTTTACACTTGTTACAAAACCTATTATTATAATTATTCTAATTTTATTGTAATTCTTTTGTCCCAAGTTGAATTACACGTCACTGCATATGATGGAGTCATGTATGATTATAAATATATGTATATGTGCATATATATATTTATAATTTCCAGTTATTTTAGTTCTCGTGATATAACTCATATATAAATATATAGTTATATTTACTATATGATTTCTCGTGTTAAATTATACACGTATTTCCATGTCTTAAGTATAGTTTGCATCTATGCTAGTAAGGTATTGCGCATACTCCCTTGGTTCTTGATGCCGTAGATAGTAAGACATATCGTTTTTATTTTTCTTTTGTTAACACCAAAGGGGTCATAAGGATTCATTACTTTTTTAACCGAGTAAACTAGGCTCGTCCCGACTTAGGTTGATGCCTAGGAGTTTAGGTCGTCAAGGGAGTTGCTGATCTTTTCTCAGCTCCTGAGGCCTCACTAGCTTTTAATGATCCCTTAGTGGAATTCGTCCACCATCCTCATTCTAGTCGCACATGTTTTCCATCCCCCTCACGTTCTTAACTTTCACCTATATTTTTGCAGGAGGCTAGGGTTTTACACTTATACTTTTCCCTTTACAGTTGTGTAATGGGGGGGGATATTACATTATGGATCCCTAACCATTCACTTTTTCCCTAGTGGATTTTAATTTCCCATCCTCTAGTTGCATCAATGTCTTTAAGTCGCCTAAGTCTACCACTTAGGGAATTAACTCATATAGAATTACAAGGTCTTTCTGGTGGGGCCTTGACCTTGAGCTCCTCACCAAATACAAGTACAAAAACATTCATAATTAAAAAATATTTAGGGTATACAAGAGGGATATTACAAACACATATTTCGAAAGTGTATCAAATAAAGCCATCTACACCAGAATTTATCTTTTTTCAAAGGAGTCGAAAATACCGTTGCTGACCAAATATTATGGGGAGCTTGGAAGTTCCGCCAAATATTATTTCATTCCTTAATATACCTCAAAGGAAATTATAAATTTAGATCCTTGAGAAGGTTGAATCAACATCCTTAAATTACAGAAATTTCTATCTTAGAGTTCACTAAGCCACTCTTGCATGTAGTATTAGACTCAAAAATAAAGTAATCTTATTATCACGACCACACATCTTTTGCACTATTGATTTCCAAGTAACTACATATGGCCTGGACAACTTACCAGTATTTGCAAAAATATTCCCCTCATAGCTAAAGGTGGGAATATCATTAGGAAATGAGGATCTCTAAAGTTTGTCCTTGTTACACACATGAGTAAGTGGGACAAGATAATGGAAAGGAATCCCTAGACTACTATGAGAGTTTTAACACTTTCTAAATATTACCTTAAATTACAACCTTGTGTACGAGGTTGGATGTATTCAGTTAATGATTTTGTTTCATTCTTTCAAAGACGTCTTGATGTAGTATATATTCCAGAGCTATTTCCTCTAAACGTCATTCTTCCTATTGTTTCCCATGCTTTGAAAAATGAGAATGCATTTCTTCTTCTATAGTGGATATAATCAAGAAGTAAATGTAGTAATTTTTCTAATTTTATGCACACAATCCTTGAAAAATGGTTATGGAATTTATCACCAGAAGGGTGGAATAAATCCCTCCAAAAAATGTCATCAGCACAATTTCACAAAATGGGATAAGGGTGGGAAATGTATTTTAAAGTACAACCAAATCAATGTGTGTTATATTATTAATAAATGCAACTTTTAAAATAAAACCTAACCCCCACCTCCCCTCTCTCTCTGTTACTAACCCATAACCTCTAACCCCTCTCTCCTACTCTTATTAACCCCCTTATGTCTCTACCTATAATAATTTAACACCCCCCTCTTGTTCTGCCTCTAATACCTTACCACCCCCCAATTCCTTTTGATGTTATAATCAATAAACCAAACAATATAGTTTTAATGTTAAATGTTGTGTACATGTTTTATTTAACAAAAATGCTTATGTGTTATGGCTAGATACCCTCGTATGCCCCCGAAGCTCCTAATACACCACCTATACAAATACCAAATACCCCCACATTAATCTAACACCCCCCACCCCAAAATGGACTAACACCCCTACTCCTACTTCCCCTAACAAACCACATCCCACCCCAGCTCTAACTTCACCCTCCTATCCCTTCTGAAACCTACCCATGTCTCTACTCCTCCTACCCACAAATCTACACCTCTTTGAACTTTCCTCGGATCCTCTAACGACTCCTTTCTCTTTATCTATAGTAGACACACACACACACACATGTACTCTTCTCCCTACCTTTAACCCCCACTCCTCTGCTCTCTCTCTCTCTCTCTCTCTCTCTCTCTCTCTCTCTTCCACATAAGCCTTTGTAATCCCCTATCATCCTCCTCCTTCTCTCGCTTACCCCTCTCTCTTTCTCTCTCTCTAAGTGTTATGGGGGAGAATAGGGGTGTATTAGGGGGTTCATGCTTAGGGAGTGCATTATTATGTGTATTAAACATTTAATGATCCATTATCCATGGAAAAACCTTCTTAAAACATGGTAAATTTTAGTATAATCCAACATTTCTTTATCTCACTTCTCTTCTTCCTAACTCTTACTAACCCCCTCTCTCACTCTCTCTCTCTCTCAACTACTCCTCTATCTACACCTAACCCCCACCCCTCTGTCTCTCTCTCTCTCAACCCATTAACACACCACTTCCCCATNGGAGGTGATCAATATAGATATATTACACCTATATGAGTTCAATACCATCTAGGGAACTCCCACATTTCATTCAATTCGAATGCTAGACAATGTTATAGTTGAAATGTAGACATGGAAACTCTCTTTTTTTGTTCTCCATGTAGTAGTGGTGAATGGGACAATTGTGAATCCATAGATTGGGTTGATAGTTCGGATCATGTATCACTTCCCATTTGTCGACATATAAATACATAATTATCTTAGTTGAAGGAGGACAAATCAAGTATTTCAACAAACTATGACCACATATAAGATCTCATATAACTATGTTTGATTAATATATTGATAATTTTTAAATGTTTTACATCTACTTTTGTTTATTTAGATGACTCCTATATTGGAACTTTCTTTTTTGTAGGGAACATATACGCAAAGGTTACCCCAAGAGGAAGTGAATGGGGAACTGACTATTCGTTGGCATGTTTTAGGGATGGGAAGAATACCCTTAATGTCTCATTAAGGGACTCTAAGGTAAATGATTTTCCATTTGGGTTGATGGTTATCAAAGGAGAATATTTGACACATGTTTCTCACACACAAAAGAAAAACGGTTATGTATTTGAAGATTATAGACCAGGTTGGATTGTATACCATTATACAAACTTAGTTATCGGCACAAATATCGAACTACAAACAATGCCAAGCAATAACTCACCACATTCATGATACTTCTTTCCTTAATCCGAGCATGAGAGATTAAAGGATACCATTGATATTATAGGTGATCCTGATGGTCTAGTTGAATGACCATAGGTAGGTAATCAAGTATGTGGAATGCATGTTATATTGTGTACTATGTTATAGAAATGAGGTGTATATGTGTTTTATGATTTTGTTTCATGATCTCATTGATTATCAATGTTAATATTTTGACTATTGCAGCTGGACATTAACAACATGATAGATTTATAAATTGCATAGACTTATACAAATTGATAAATTGCACAAGGTTCGCAGTGGATTTGTTGTTTTTTCCCTTTTCTCCTATATAAGTACACCATAACATATAGATACTCATGTCCATATTCACTCTCATTGTCACCATCATCATCCCCATTCGCATTGTCAATATCCTTATTTCCATTGCCACCATCACCATGCCTATTGTCACCATGAACTTCACCACCATCCTCCTACTGATGTTGTCACCATCACCATCCCATTTTTAACCATAATATTCTCATCTGTCATCTATACACATATAATTGTTAGATACCTAATTTAGAAACATTGAAACCAAATTACAAATATAGAAACCTAATCTAGCCTTAGAAACCTAATCTAGGCTAGAAACACAAATATAACCCTAGAAACCTAATCTATAAAATTGTAAACCTAATCTATCCTTAAAAACCTCCATCACCATTTGAATTGAGACCATTATTCTACAAATACGCACAAGAGTCCAAAGAAACCTAGTTTATGCATTCATGTGCATCCATTTGAATCAAAACTATTATTCACAAGTATGCATAAGAGTCCATTAAACTTCATCTTGTATCTATGTATGTATGTAAAAAAACTTTATTCTACATATATATTCATGTGCATACACTCTATATAAACCATTGTGCTACAAATATGCACAAGAGTAAAATAAACCCTAGTTTGTATCCCCCTCCTCTACCTTGAATCTCGAAGTTGGTCCTCTAAGCACATCAGTCAATGCCCAAGTTTTCATGAAACTTCCTAATGCAACTATTAAAATAAGGTATGAAAAGATTCCCATGATTAATAACCCTAGCCAAGTCTACGATAGAAACCCTAGCCTAGAAATCCTATCCTAGAAACCCTAGATCCAAGCCTAGAAACCCTAGTTTGTAGCCTAAACCATAGTTTATATTCTAAATGCTAGAAACCTTAGTTTGTATCCTAGATCCTAGTTTGTGTTCAAAATCCTAGAAACTATAGTTTTTATCAATTAACTATCATCGACCAATCACTAATATCATTTATTCAATGTCATCATTAATCAATTAGTAATATAATTTATTTAATGTCATCATTGACCAACATCTAGTATCAAACATTCACACCTTTATAACATTTCCCTAGGTCCAATTTTGCCTGTGTCCCTAAATGGATATAGGGAGTTACTTACTAACAGACATTGAACAAAAATTGTGGATTGGATCATGAAAGAGTTGATTCCATTGACTAGCATCATATTACAAGTAGGGGTGACTGGCTCTTGAGAGTCCCAAGGTTGAAGGAACCCTTTGTTTGGATATATATAATACTAGGGTTTTGCTCATTGGAACACATGACAATTCTTGCATTGGGGGGTCAAAATACAAACAAAAAAACGTAATTGTGTTATGTCATCTCCCACATATGTGGTTGTCTCTTTTGTATGTGTTCACATTGATATAACCCAATTTTGCTCTTTTGGTTGTCTCTTTTGTATGTGTCTCTTTTCTATGGCTTGGGATCAGATTAACCATGTGTCCTTGAAAGTATTTAGGGTGCGAGTTGTAATAGAACCTAGAATGATGATCATGGATCAAATAGACAAACTATTCACTCTGTTGGATTTAGGACATTGAGATAGTACAAAGGGTGTGCCTCTCCTCCAGGTCTATGGCCCATAGATCATCTTTTAGGTTAATTTTGGAAACTAGGGTTTTTCTCAATAAGGGACTGTGCAATTTTTCCACATAGGCAGCAAATTTGAAAATTCCTCGACCAAGAACTTGTGGCTAGCATTCCCACATGGAAATTTCCTAGACACACTTGCAATACATCTTGAAACTTAGTTTTGTTGCATGTTTGGAATTTCATGCCCCCAATAGGGATTCAACATGTGTCCCTGAATTCCTCTAGGAGGTGAGATTCAGCATCCCATAGAAAGATGATCATGGATTGGATCGATGAAATATTGACTATATTAAATTCATGGCATTTACATAGTGCCAGGGATTCCCCTCTCCTTTGGGACTATATCCCATAGATCATATTTTAGGTAGATTTTTGAAACTAGGGTTTTGCTCAATAAGGGATTGTGCAATTTTTACATATAGGGGTCAACTTTCCAAATTCCTCGACCAAGAACTTGTGGTTAGCATTCGCATGGGAACATTCCTAGACACACTTGTAGGATCTCTCAAAACACAATTTTTTTGCACAATCGGAATTCTATGCCCCTAATAAGGATTCAACAGGTGTCCTTGAAAGCCTCTAGGAGGTGATATTCAACATACCATAAAATTACAAACTTGGATTGGATAGATAAATTGTTGACTCCATTAGATTAAAGACATTGGGATATTTCTAGGGATTCCCTTATCCTATGGATCCATTGCTTATAGATCATATTTTAGGTTGATTTTGGAAGCTAGGGTCAATGTTCATGTTAATAGGATAGTGTGACATTGAACTTATGTGCATTCCCATATTCATTTTCTTATATGAGTTTCACCGCAATAAAATTTAAGTTGATTATATGGGTTGCGTGAATGCATCACATGTGTGTGAGTCTAGATGTATAGCCTATGTGTGTTTGTCATGCTTGTTAAGTTTTTATGTGGGTTAGGAGTTTGTGTGCATCACATCGTTGTATTATTTTATTATTTTGTATGTTAAATGCGTTAGTAGATTGTGTGGATTAGGTGCATAACTCACATGATTTTACATGTGATTTCAAATAATTCAATTGTGGCCAAGAACATGTTGTAAATGTGCACTTTTTTTCATTGTTGTCATTGGTCATTGTTGTAATTGTATAGTGTTCTACAGTTTATAAATGATATCTCCATTTGAATCATCCAAGCTATAAAAAATTGGGAACATTACACATAGAAAATTATTGGCCACACATGTATGACCACACATAAGAATGAACTGTGAATATTTCAAGAGACCATATGAAATCTATATTATATCATGGAAGTTATAATAAAAAAATAGATGACCCTTAGATGTCCTTTCAATGTACATGCATAAAAAAGGTCAATGGTGTACATGTAAAAAAAGTTCATCTATCCTAGATTAGACACGAAATTTCTAAATTCCACTTATGTTGACCTGACTTTGATGCACCTTGCCTCTGTTCAAAGCGTTGTGTATCTCTATTGACTGCCAGTCAAAGATCATATTTTTTTATTAGGTAACTGAACTAATAATGTAGCACTAACAATATTAAAAAATTTAAAATATGACTCAATTACTTATAACAAACACTCATCGAATCCATCCAAGTTCTAGATTCTTATGGTGTCCTCCTCCTTGCTGAAATCTTCTTTGCAACGGTTCTCTATGAATAAAATATCCTATGTCAATTATATAAACAATTATCAATATGTATACATGAGAAAGTACTAACCAAATTTGTAATTAGTTAAGATATTATTGAAACATATGCTCAGGGATAGGAGAATTTGTTTCTTCTATAGAGATTGAAGTCGTGGGTTTAACATGACCCTCAATCACATGCACTATTGGAAAATAGTGAGGCTACATTCACCAAATGCTAAAATAGTTATACATCACATGTGCACATACAAAATATGAATGAACTATACATGTACAAATATTAAAGTAAATGCCTCTGCATGACTTATTCCCATTATATATACAACATTAACGACGCCATCAACAACCACGATAAGGTATGTCATGGAGGACTCTCCATCCAGATGTTGTCAACATGCAAAAAAATCATTGTGAAAAACAAGTTGTGGAGTGAATTAAAATATAACCAACAACTCTCATCAAAGGTTGTGTACATTAACATGAAATTAGTATGTCCATGGTCATGGAAACCCATTATTTTCATAGAGTAGGGTCGTCTAGTGTAGACAAAATATTTCTTTGCATTTGGACTATGGGGAGAGCCAAACCAAAGCGGCGGTGCAATTATTTTAGTTGATACCTATAGTCATATACTTTTGTCATAGTTAGACATGGACATGAATGGATGAAATAAGATGTATAAAAAAACTAACATTTTTTAATACTTACCTCTCCCTGGGACATATATGCCCAATGGGAAGAATTGCTACTAGCAAATTCTTTCCCCTCTATAGAGATAATAACACCTATAGATTTAAAAGTTGTAAATATTAGCAATATATAAAGGAGTACACTAAGAAAAAATAATTTGAATAAGATTATGTAATTAACCATGTACTTACTTTCCTAAATAAAACTCATAGAAGACTCTTGTATGGAATTCTCTCAAATCAATGTCTCCGACATCTTGTTGAGAATAAAGTGCGTGCAACCTCAAAAATTGTAAATATTAGACCATCTAAAAAATTAATGAACTAACATTTGTTAACGAAATGACATGTACTAACAAAATGACATGTTGAAATATGACCTCAATGTTGGTTGTTTCCGCCTCAGATACAACAAGATTAGGTACACTACCACCCCTTGTAGAGGCATCAAGGTCCTGTAGTATAAAACATTGTATATATTAACATATTTTCAATATGTGTACAATACGGGAAAAAAATAATTTGAACGACATTAGTGTTTTAACAATATCCTTACCTAATTGGAAGTCATAGTAGAAGTACCATGCAGTTGTCCATGACAATAGTAGGTTTGACCACATGTTGTGCACATATGTGGCTCGATCTAGGAAGCATGGGATGTCAGTTTATCCCTACTTGTATATAGTCCTCTACATCCGAAATATTATGGTTGTACCCAACAAGAGGAAGAGGGCCTTTACTAGTCAACATTTATGATGTGGAATATAATCAACTGCGCTTACAATAGAAATGCCTCATATGTCTAGGGAATCATATTATGTGCAAGAGGTATGCATATCCTTCACAACTAGCTACAAGGTGGAGGTTTCAGTCAATTGGAATCTCTATTCCTAGCATTGGGACAATTTTGGAAAATCTACATACCAGCACCCTAGAACCCCAACATATCGAAATGGTTGATATGTATTCTTATCACAAACTCAACATAAACTTTCTGGAGGAGGTATAATGGTAATTACTTGTTGTTGTGTGTGGGAATGTCAAAAAATCTATACCATCTATCCATACAATGATCTTTGATTATTTAATAAATGCACCACTAAATTGAAATATCTAGTCTACCAGTGTTTATAATGACATCATTCTTAGGAACGCTAAAAAGTGAATATATATGCTCTTTGGTGATTTTTAGCTTCTTCACATAATTGTAACTCAAGCCATCGACAAATTCTTTTCTCTTTCTTTATCTATACGATGTTATGTTGTACAACACATTGTTCGAGTGGTTAATGGTGTGTCTAATAACTTTATAATGATGGTACCAGGGAGCAGTGGAGTTCATATCCACCTCTCCAAGCACCACCAATATATCTCAATGTCTCTACTTTTTGATCCATAATATCCACTGCAATCATAAATATAAAGAAATATCATTACAAATATACACACGGTATAATAAACATGGTGTAAAGACACTTCTAAGCAATGAAAAATATAAAACTAGTGTACAATAAATAACAACATGAACTATCTATAGCTTAAATTTTCAAATTGAACAAATTTTACCCTAAATAATAAACATTTATCATTTTTCCATCTTAAATTTATGTCGTATATGGGTATTAATTTCAATTGCAAGATACATACATCAAATGTCCTATGTCAATATGTTGATTAGGGAGCTTCTCTACCTTATTTTAAGGCTTGGATTATGAAGTTTCATTAAAACTATAGGGTTTTGACTAATTCACTTGGAGGAGAAACTCCGAGATTCCACGTAGAGGAAAGGGATAGCGCGTAGAAGAGGGGGAACAAGGTGCTATTAATGAATAAAATCCTAATATATGAAAGAATTTTGATATTTGTAATTTATTGGACTCTATAGGCCATTTAACATATCTGTTTATATGTAATTTGTGGCATATACGGATTCCACAAGATGTTGTTTTAGGTGTACGAAAAAGTTCTACATACACATGAGAAACTTTGCATGTTTGTGTATAGTAATGTGGGATCTAGAATTCAATAGATTTAACATTTTTCAAGCTTTTAGGATCACAAGGTTTCCATTAAATTCTATCATGTATGATAATATAGGATTGACATTTAATCAAACACATCAACCTCCTATGTCTCTTGATGTTGGTAGAGCCTAATGTTGAACTCCATTGTCGTGACCTTAACGAAAATGTACCCTTCACTCAAGTGAAAACATTTATTAATCATGGGAAGCTTCTCTACCTTATTGTAACACTCGGATTAGGAATTTTCATCAAAACTATAAGGTATTAACTAATTTACTTGGAGATCCGACTTCAATTTTATGGGTAGAGGTAAGGGATAGAGCCTAGAGGAGGGGTAAACTGTGTTGTTGATGAATACAATCTTAATGTTGTAAATAATTATTATGTGTTATTATTTGTTGTGAGATGAAGTTTTTTGGACTCTATAGGCCATTTAGCATCTTTGTGTATGTATTTTGGGAAAGATATGAGTTCTACTTGAACGATGTTTTTTGTTATAAGAAGCCTTTCTATATACATGAGAATCTTTGAATATTTGTGAATATTGGTTTGGATTCATAAGGATACTCATGAATGTATATGCACCTAGTGAAATTGGTTTGATTTTTATGAGTCGATTGGGGTTTTAATTTCATTTGGAATAATATGACTAGAGTTATAGTGTAAATTTCTCTCAGGGCATACGAATTTAAAAATTTATGGTTTCGATCCATTTTAGAGCATACAAATTAATGAAAATAAAGAAATTATAAGGATGGAATTTGATGTAAATACCTGATATTGAGGATATTTAAGTTGAATGTGGAAGATGCAATCTCTAGTCACTCAAAATGCATTCACCAATAGTTCTTTTGTTGCCCAAAACCACTACTATGTTGCTATTATGGAGAAAATGATGGGAACAACCAATTTTGGGGTATAAAACATGTTTTACAAAATGCGTACATGTTTTTGGATTACATAACACATACACATTTTGGAAGTACATAACGTGTATGCATTTTGTTTAAATATATTAGTACTTGGCCTTCATTGTGGCAGGATTGGTACTAGGTTTGGTACGATTCGAATTACCTCGGATCAATTACATTTTATAGAACTTGAATGGATTTCTTGAACCTACCATTTCATCTAAAATACAGGCACTTAAGTTCAGGTCATTATCGATTTGTATCTATCTAGAGCTTCTAAAGAGTTGTTTTGCGAAAAAAAAATAATGTTTATCATTCTCTTTGTCAAAATTGAATTGTTTATTTCAATTCAAACTCATCTAAAAGATTTATACATAAGTTTAACTTGATAGAAATTTCTAATAGCATGGAATTTGCATTCCGTCCATATTTCTAACATCATTACGAACAAAATAACATGAAATGCATTTTCATTTCGAATTTTAGTATTGAAATTTAGAGAGATTTAATTAAGTAGAATACCTGTTTTTTCCATAGATTGTAGTAGGATTCCTTAGGTTCTTGTAGATTCTCCTCACAAATCCTTAGAAACCAAAATCGATAAACCACACTTCCAACTAGCTTATCGTGCTTGCCCTAGGAATTTGACGTATTTCCTAGACCCCGAGCCCACAGTCCGATAATCCAAATAGAAACTTTACTTAGTTCCAAAATACTTCAACCTTGGTACATTTTCCCTCTGCATTTCCCCTTTCCACCTCCTCAATCCTCAAGGTAACCTTCTCCTCGATAATACCTCTTTTCTCCTTCCAATCACTAAGTCCTATTTTCCTCCAAGTAAACCCCCCCTTCAAGACATGTAAAACATTTCTAAATACCTTTTCCTCCTCCATAAGCCTCCCAGATTACTCCACCGCCCCTCATCAAATCCCACAATTCCCAAAACATTTATACACTTTCATGTTTAAAATTTCAAGTCATAATAAAATAATATATATATTTTGCACACATTGTCTTTAGCAGCTAAATGCAATTAAGGTCAATTAAATTTAATTGAGTGAGTTGACTTCTCTTTCATTAATAATTCTTGATATATTCATTTGGGGTCTTCACGACACGGTGGGATAATTATTAGTCCAACTCACCATTTTAAACATTAAATATGTTTGGATAAAATAATAGTTTAATAGTTATTATTATTAACCTTTTGGGTTGGTAGTGGTGGGTGTCTTAAATATGTTATCCAATCTGGATCCAATGTCTCACATGGTAATAAAATAATGATAATTATTATTTTAAAGAAATCATATCTTATCTTGTTTGGTGAAGTTAAATAATTAAATATCCTTCCTAACTTTCCATGAAATGCTTCGAAGAATCCTATCAATAATTACTTAACTCAATAATTCATATAATTATTTTGTTAATCATGTATGTTTTATAGTAAAGCACAATTACCATTATAAATATTAAATAATAATAATAATATTAATAATAAGAATAAGAATAATAATTAGTGATTAATAATTAATGGCAATAATTATTTGTTTAATTGACAAGTATGTTAGTACCGACACATTGTTCTTGTATTTTATAAACAAAGAACCCTCAAGGGTTTTAAAAAATCATGGTAAACAATTAAATGGTACAATTCTACTGCCGCATATGGAACAATATCTATGTTTATTCGTGACAATCCTAATCGACAACACTTAGTCAATCACTTAATAAAATGCTTACATATGCTTAATAACTTAAACTTTCATTACCTATATTGGATCAATGCACACTTAGCTTAGTTATTCTCAAGATTATACAATTATTTAACATGTTGAGTATTCATATATCGATACTAGCTGCATGTCCAAGGCGTGCATGTACTATAAACATACATCTTTCCTATGCATAACTGCTAACTAATACTAATAATCATTCACGCAAATAGAACAAGTATACATATATGATATAATTGCTTTAACATTCGCAGTTATTTAACAATTACTCCCTTTTATGATTTCATATCATATATTTATGTTCTTATTAACTTAACCAGTCAAACAAGATGGGTACCTACTACCACTAACTCAGTATCAGAAAATACCCAACCCTAAAAAATACTAACCTATGTACGCATCATCTCTATCGTTCATCTTCTAGTAACAAACTGGACGTTGGATTCACTGAATTGGCCACGTAAAGAATCTGAGAGTGGTAATGTCAATTGTATAGCATACCTAGCCTCTCCTAGAAGGTATATAACCATCGTCATGACAACAACACGGGGAGTGTATCTTAGCATCACCCTCCCACGACCGAGTGTATCATAGTAACCTACGGTGGGAAATACATACATTCCTCTCAACATACTAGGTTTATACCCCATCAATTCATACTCAGTTGCTATCAATATTATTGGGTTGTGTCATCATATCATCATTTTGGTTTTTAAGGTTTACTGAATGGCAAGTTGTTAGAATTGAACATATCATATCAAGTATTCAACTATCACATAGCTCCAGTGTTTTGTGTGTTAGTACTTCACAAAATACACAATTATAACAAGTGATTCCACTCGATATTCAATTGATCCTCATCATCATCCTTGCCATTCTATCATGTAATAATTTAATTCATCACAAGTACACACGACATGTAATAATTCAGTTGATCACATTGTAAAATGGTATCCACGTACCCAATCATATATTTCACATTTTATCAATGAAAACATTTAAACATATACTCTCATCGCAAAAGAAAGGAATCCCGTGATAATCACAACATTGTAACTGCATAAACATAGCAACTTAATAATCATGATGACATCGTTAGCATAGTAACACCATAATCATAGTGTCATAATAAACATAGTAACATCATAATTTCGGTCCATCATGCCATAAATAAATCTCACTCAATCGAGCTGAGTCCAAAAGAAAATAAGAAAAATAAAGTCCAGTGTGTCTAACTAATAAATATGCCTAATCAAAATTTTGGGCATTACATACACCCACCTTTTGGGAAAATTCGTCCAAAATTGATTGTTATGCATTATTATAAGAAGGTATTATTATTCAGAATATATGTATCTAACTAGTAGAAGACATTTGTTACGAAGGTCCTACTTGCATCTTTACTTGATCAATCATGTCGATGTTATCTTACAGTTTTACTTCTTTTATCACCTAATATGTGTTCGTATATCTCATCCCAAAGCATATCCTAGTAACTAGTATGGCCTTTTCGAGGCTTCCCATTTATAACACACATCAAGGTTCATTATTCCTTACGAAAGTGTCATCCCCAAAATTTTAGATACTTGAAAAAATTTATAGGCTTTGTTATTGTGATTCATAATAATATCTCATACATGACTAATTTTCGTCACACACACACACATATAGTAAACGCCATGCTACAACTAGGACATTCTTTTATTACAACTCTCCTAGTAAAATTTTAAAATGTTCACTTCATAATGGGGTTAAGAATCATACGACTCTCTTATTGTTACCCAACCTCATCGCTATAATAGATATGAATAAACTCAATTTTCAGAGAGTATCCCACATCATTTCTCTAATGTTAAACTTTTAACATATTTAACCTAGATCCATGTTTCCCTTAAATATCTATATATAATTCCTATATATGTAAGTCATCCCTTTAACCATCAATGATAACTTTATCTCTTCACTTTAAATGTTTATTATTAATCAAAATTGAATTTAGTTATCATTCTAGCTTGACTGTTTTAACCATATTTTCACCCTTCAAGCTATTGTCATACAACACATTCCTTTGTCTTAGGAACATTTAACTAATCAATGTCTAAGAATATTTATTCATTAATTTCATGGTGGTTACTACACAAACATATATATATATATATATATATATATATAGCTAATTCTCATCAATAGATAATTTTATCATCTTTCTACTTTGGGAATGCACTAGGGGAGGCAAGTGCGGGGGGGATCATCTTTGATTCTGGAAAAAAAATAGTGTCATCACATGCCTTGGGACTCAGTCGAAAAACCAATAATGAAGCGGAATGGCTCGCGCTCTTCTTCGGAATGAACCTAGCGAAGCAACGCAATATCTCCAAAATCACTATTCTAGAAGACTCCAAGCAAGTTATATTCAAAATGAACAATGGTAGAAAAAGAGTGGTCAAAATAAAAAGAATATACTAGCGTATTCGCCAAGTCACTGCAAATGCTCAAGTCTCGTATCTCCAAATCCTACTAGCTAATAATTCAGAAGCTGATAAGCTCGCTAACCAAGGTGCCGAGATAAACATTGATTCTACCAAGGTGAAAGGGAACTTATTCAATTTTTTTCATGTCCCGTGAGAGCATTTGTTTGATTAATAGGTTCAAAAGGTGGTATGTATCCAGCGTTTTAAATGGTCCCAAATGTGGTCAATACGCAAAGGAGGTCTTATCCCAGCTTTATGTGTCATGCATGAGTGAGCCGAATGTTTTGGATCGGAGAAGCCCCTCCTCTTTCCGGCGATCCGCCAGCGGGCAGGCAGCATTGCTGTCGGTCTCCACCTGTCCCCTCACAGCCCATGTGATGGACTTAATTGCATCCTCTGCCAAGTGCAGTCAGACACGAAGGCTCGCATGAGCCCAGGACGCTCTCCAAATGAAGCAATCTACAACTCCCAAATCTCATTTCGCTCCTCATCCTTTGAAAGACGAACTCGTTTCAGCTGACTCTCTTAAGGATACCATCGTCGTTGAAAGATTTTTCCCCGGTATTGGTGTTGTTAGAACCAAGACAAGTAGCAGTATTTAACAAAAGAAGGGTATTACAATAGTGGGAAAGAGTTTTTCTCCGGTAATGAGAATCGGTCGTCTCAAGCAGCTTCAAAAAACTTCAGCTCTGTGAATGGTCCTTCTCCTCGCGCAGAGAATTGGTGGCCTAGTTTATCAAATTCTCCTCTGAAGAATTTTCCTCTCTTTCTTTGGAGCTCCTAAGTATTACCGGGACAGACCGCTTGGCCTGTCGTCAAGCAAAGGAACTTGCAGCGCTCCCTGCTTCGTTCTCATCCCAAATAGGAATGGAAAACAAGGAAGTAACCCTGGAAGATATCCAGAATTCTCTCAAGGATATGAACAAAAATCTAAGATGGCTCTATGACATAGTAAACAGTAGCATTTCCGAAGGAAGGAAGACAACGGCTTGATGGCCCGTCATTGAAAACCAAGACACCTGAATTGAATATAACCACCATGATATGTATGATTGATATGTATGATTTAAAGGGAAATATATGTTATATGAAGGATGACTTGAGAAAGTTGGTCAATATGAATCAAAGCAGCCATGACTCCCCGTATCAGAGAATCAAAGCAACCATGACTCCCCGTATCAGAGACCAATCTATAGAGGAAGCCTCTTTGGTTCAGCCAGTCATGGACTCAAAAGGAAAGCACGAGCACAATGGGTATTTCATGTTTTTTTGCATTTTTGTCTTAGGTGTTTATGTTAGAATCTACCTTTAGAAGGGTTGAAGAAGTTATGATTGGCATAGTAGTAAGCTTAAGACTTAGTTTCATGCCCAAACATTTCTGTAATTTTGGATATATACAGTGTTTTAAGAAGGTTTCAGACCTCCTTTCATGTATGCTTGGTTGGTTATAGTCTTTTTTATTTAATATAATATCATCAGGGTTTTCCTTAAAAAAAACTTTGGGAATGCATTGCTACTCCTAAGACATAGTTTTATTACAATTTCCAGAGTACTTGGTTTATCATATATTATTAGATTGTTTGTCAATAGTTATTAAGTCTCAATTATCTCTGAGTTCTATTACTTTGTTAGGCCCAACTAATCCTAATTTGTGAACTCCCTATCATGTCTTTACTCAGTTTTAATACCTTCTTAGATTTAGTTAATGCATCCCAAGTTTCTATCCATAATATATATATGTGTGTCATGTACACATAAAGAATCAACACAATTATCATAGTTACTAATAGAGATCATCATCATCTCTTATTATTTGAATACACTTTTTTTTTCTTATTCAATAATTCCTCAATCAATTTTTATTTTTAGCTTAAGTGGACTCCATTACTACCTTGATTAATAACAATAGAACACCTCTTCATTTTTTACAATATCTAAGACATACCACACCTTCTTGTTTCACTTATCCTTCAAAACACAGGTTCTAGATTCATAGCATAACCTCCCTTTACAAACTCTGGTAGACACTTACTAGAATGCAACATGAGCAAAAATAAAAATAAATATATATATAAAAAAAAGTTTACTATTATTTGACCAAAATGTATTTTACATCTCAAAGCAAAGAACTGACCATCAACAGGTTGACATTGTTCTACCATCAACAGGTTGACATTGTTCTAATATAAAGGAATAGTTGAATGTCACTACAAATCGATCTTTATAAGTAACTCTACTAGCATACCCCAAAGCGGGGAAAATGAAACACCCTCATTAAGATTTATGAATATGCTCATCTCTATAATAGTTTAGATACCAGAACATTATGTAGAATATTAGTAATAATCTCTAATATGATGTTATAAGGAGTTATGGTTATGCTTTATTTATACTACTCTATCAGAAGTGGAATACAACTAGTTCCATATTAAATGACGTAATATGTTGTGACGTAATATGTTGGAGTTATATACAATCTGAGGGTAATCACTAGTAATACCATATATAAGGAAGATCTTTCTACGAGATGTGCATACATACTTGCTTTGCCTTGTACTAATATGAGGCATATAAGTTATAAGAACTAAGCTAATATTATAATAGCAAGTTCTTGACTAGTTATTACTAATAATACCATATATAAGGAAGAGATTACTACGATATGTGATATGCATACTTACTTTTCCTTGTACTAATATGACTCATATAAGCTATAGAAATTAAGCTAATATCATAAAAACTCTAATGATTAAGCTATTGAGTAGGTATTACTAATATAGCTTAGATTAGATCATATTATGTTACATTACTTTGTTATATTACAATTCTTATAAGGATAAGTACTATCTCCATTTATTCACATTAGATAAGACTAACCACATGGTAAGCAAGGAACAATGAAACCGTTGTATTCTAGTGATTGTGTATACCTTGGATCCAATGATTACGGATTTATTGTGTGGTAGTTTCCCCAGTTGACATACTATGTGTAATCTTTGAATCATAGTCACTTTGATTACTCTTACCAGGTAAGAGCCGGAATCACATTACGTAATGAATACTAATGATTAGTTACCTGTTACACCAGTATCTATGTAAATGTTTTAAGCTCAAGACATTGTAGTTATTAAAGCTGCACACATTGGACTAGGGATTATATAAGTATGATTCTTTTTATAACAGTACATTTGATCTTAGCCCCAAGGGTTACCTCAATTGGTAAGACGTGCTCACACTCTCTTGGTTTGGGGAGAGGTCATGGGTTTGAGCCTTGAGTCCTTTGGGGTTAGGCCTTCTGCGAGGATGGGCGACGGTTTACCATCTCTACCATCCGCTAATGTAAGGAAGTATTACTGGGTTTCCGGTGGATCTTTCCATCTGAAAAAAAAAACAGTACATTTGATCCTACCGAAATAACACTATGAATAAGGGTATCTATAATAAGTGATAGGGTTGTGTATGCATTACTATCTTTTAACCCACGGACTGGTATAATGACGCGACACAACAACATAACCAGTCAAGTTATGGCTCTATAAGATGGGGTTTTAATTTTTAATAACAGGAAATCCCACTAAACATGATCAAACAATGTGCCAACTAATATGGATTGCTCCCCCCGCCATAAATTCCGAACGGTCCAAACCCTACCAAAGATGGCCACGCAAAACTGTGGCTCATATCTTATGACAAACAACCACAACCTCATCATATAAAGGAACTGTCCCATAAATAGCCAGTCCACGTGTGTCTTAAATGAATGTTCGCACAATTTTAACAATTTAATTTTAAAATTATCAACATAATGTAAACAATTATATTTCAAAAAAATGAAGAACTTGAATTCATGGGATTCGCCTTGTTGAGAAATATACCAGCATAAATCCAAATCTTAGGCTCTATAAAGTCGTGAGAGGGATCAAATCTTTGGAGGTGAAAACCTTTTCTTAAATATTGCACTCAACTATCAGCTTTGATGTGATTCAAGACAAAAGACACATCTTTTTATTTAAGTGAGTCATAATATTTTTATTATTAATATTAATACTATTTATGACTATTATTTTTTATTTTGTTAGGAAAGAACATTACAACATCTCCCCCATACATGGTTTTAAACCATGTGCAAGACCCTCCTAAAACCATGGGTTTTTTAGGAGGCCTTGCACATGGTCTTAAAACCATTTGCAATGACCTTCTAAACCATGTACCATAAAACCATGGGTTATTTAGGAGGCTTGCACATGGTTTTAAAACCATTTGCAAGGTCGTCATAAACCATGTACCATAAAACCATGGGTTGTTTAGGAGGCCTTGCACATGGTTTTAAAACCATGTACAAAACTTACATTTTTTTGAGGATAATTGAATTTTTTATTTTTTATTATTTTGTTAAGTAGGAACATTATAACATCTCCCCCATATTGTGTTGATTTTTTATTATTTTGTTAAGTAGGAACATTACAAGATCACCCCCATATTGTGTTGTTTTTCAATGACTTTTTTTTGGCTTATAATTACTTAATTTTTTTAATTGTTTTGTTAGGTAAGAACATTACAACATCTCCCCCATATTAGGTTGTTTTGTGGCTGATATTTATTTTGGAAGATAATTAAATTTTTTATTTTTTATGGCCGACATTTAAGTAATGTTACATAACGTTACAAGATCTCCCCCATACTGGGTTGTAGAGCCCCTCTAGGGGCAATTATTACTTTCATTCATAAAAAGGGTTTTTAATTGTGAAAAATAAAATCAATACATTGTGAAAATATGGGTTTTTTATTTGGAAGTATGTATAGGGAGGGGATCAACAAAAAGATTTTTGTAAATAATTATCAATGTATAGTCAAATTAGTGGTATTCTTTAATATCCCATAAACTAAAACTTTATAACATGGTTTCACTAAGTGAAGACCCAATGCTTGAACTAGAGATAACCCAATCTAAAAAGACACATGCATGAGGACCAACTCGACACCTCCATATATATCACCCTGCATGAAGGTCAAGTGGTAGTCCTTCATGAGCCCTAAACTGAGACTGAAGGTAGAACTTCAACAAAATATGGCACTCCTCACCATTGGGCCTCATTTTACACCAATTTTTTTCTTAAGTGGTCTGTGCAAATGGAGCTCCATCGAAGGCAATATTTCTATGCCGAATAATAGTTTGGAGGCATTTATGGTTTCATCTTTAGTTACTTTGGTTCTAAAATCCATAATTTGTTGTATCTTAGTATAGTGGCTGAGGTTGAGGGTTATCTTCCTCAGCTATACACACATAGTCTTGTGCGAACTCAGGTGTGTGTCCCTACTCTACTCTACGAGTGGATACTTGTAAGGTTAGTAAATCCCTACGGACTCGGGCGTAGCGCATGGGTATTATTCTGCTAATCAGTTGTAGTGCATTGGTATTATTCTTGGCTTGAGTGCTTAAAGCTTTGGTAGGTGGCGTGAATGTGAAAAAAAAACATTTGGTAAAACCAACTTTCGTTTATCTTCCCAAATCCATGCTCAAGTACGTTAGGAGTGCTGCAAAGTATGGGTATGTTCTGACTTACAGACCAAGCAAGCAGCTCTCCCTCTAAGGGCACTTTCCTACGCCCAATAACGCTTTGGTTTAAGATAAATGTCAGTAGTTGTCAATGACGTGGGATCCTATACGGTGGGGAAGGTGGTTTTCACCCAGCCCACCAGGGATCAAATCCCACCGAGACATGGCCCGCTGTGGTAAGGCTCGAAGGGTAGACGCCCCCTGGATAGACTACCGCCCCTGGATGGGATTGGTGGATAGACTACCGCCCCTTGACGGGATTGGAGTCCAGGGACGCCTCGGCCCTTGCTGAGTCACAAGTTTCTGGTATATCTGGCTTGCAAGCTGTTGGATATACCTAGGGTTTATAGTGGCAGCCGACGGCTTTGAACCTGGGCCTCGCCCAGGTAATCCCGACGTGTTACCTATTTCCCTAACCTAAAAAAAGATAAATGTCAGTAGTTGAGGGATAAAAACCATTAAATATGATGCCATAGAGGATAAATGGTAGCATTATGGAATACTGCTTGACATTAAGCGAGTAGCGACCCAGCCAAATACTGGTAACTCGAAGCAAGAAGGGTGAAACCTCCTCGCTATTCATGTTATGCTAAAAATACCATTTGACGCTCCTGATCAGGTGCTCTGCTATACATGTGGTGCATCCCTATGGATTCCAACAATTTTGGGGAATATAGCAGAAACTGATACCCGTTTCACGGTTTTGTGTTTTTTTTTTGGTAAAGTAGGATATGTCAATCTCAATATTTCGTTGGAAACCCTAAATATTAATATGTCATTCTCAATATTTTGTTGGAAACCCTAAATATTTTTAGGGATTTTGTTTTGTTTTATTTTATTATTTATTTTATTTATGTAGGGCCTCTAAATTCACCCTACCAGTGCTCCTAATGCAGGCTTCATGCATCCAAGCTTTTTAAGATGTAATGTTTAACGTGTATGAGAGTTGCTATTATCTTCCCTCCATAGTTTGCAATCAATGTTTTAATGATACTTGCAGTACTTGTAAAAGCATAATATTAAGAGTGTAATGCTTTATAAACTAGCATATGCAAGGAGACATGCAAAAAATGGTCTAGGGTAAAAATATTTTTCTTTCGCAACTTAACATTTGTGACTTATCTTGGAAGACTACTGAGTTTTGAAGTTTTAGGTTAGGTTAAGACATTTTGAGTAAATAAAATTTATGTTTGGTATTAAAATTTCAAACTTGTGCATTTTTAACCTCTCCTTAAAATTGAGTTTTATTAAGTAAAAAAATTTAAACTTGAAATTTTAAATTTTCGATGTCCTATTTTTTGCATTAAAAATAGCTTATGGTCGAATTATAAATTTCGCAAGATCCGCATTTACAATTTTAGAAATTTGCATTTTCGAAATGGTAATTGGGATTCGGAATTTAAATTTTGCAAGATGTGCATTTCGGATTTTCGACATTATGCATTTCCATAGGGTTGTATCTTAGTAACAGTAATTATCATAATTTCACAAAGAAATTGGATTGAATTCAACTTTGAGATTTTTACGAATTCTGAAATCCCAATCGAAATCGAAAGATTGGGGAATCGGAAATCAAGAATTCAGGAAATTATTTAAACAAAAACCTAAGTTCCATCTTTTCCATATCGGAAACGGGAGTTCCCACATATATTTTGATTGAATGATTGTTTCCTGATTTGCGATTTGTCTAAATTTCTTATTTTCGATATATAAATATTATGATAAAACATTTATGAATTTGGATATCCATACGTACAATCAACTCTGATATTTCTGCTTCCCGATTTTCGATTCCCTATATTTCAGATATTGGAAACGAGGAATATCATTTTATATTTTAGTAATGTTCATTTGCCGATTGTATACTTTTTCTTTTCCATATCAGAAAGCAAAGATCCGACATGGTTTTTCACTAAATAAATGTTCCCCGATTTGCGATTTGTCTAAATTTCTTATTTCCGACATATAAATATCATGATTGGACATTTATGAATTGGGAAATGTATGGGACAAGGGAAAGGCATTAGCATCGTTGTTAACAAGTAATTTGTATCCAATTTAAGCATTATCTAATTTAAACTTTAATTTCCATCTAATGAATATAAAAAACAAAAAATGACTAGTGTGATTAAGTGAATATTAAAGAAAACAACATGATATTAAAGAGCAGAAAGTTGGCTTTTTAGAGAATTGAAGTTAAGATTTTTTAGTTTGGCAAGAGTTTTTAACTGTGCATCTGCTGTGTCTGAGCGTGTAGACTAGTGATTTTAACAGTCGGAAACCGGAGTTCCCACATGGATTTTGACTGAATGATTGTTTCGCGATTTGCGATTTGTCTAAATTTCTTATTTCCGACATATAAATATTATGATAGGACATTTATGAATTTGGATTTCCGTACAATCAAATCTAAGATTTTCAATTTCCGAAATCCTCAATCGAAATCGGAAGATCGGGGAATTGGATATCAGACTTAGGTTTTTTTCAAATATTTTCCCAGCTTCCCGATTTTCGATTCCCTATATTTCGGATATCGAAAACAGGGAATATCATTTTATATTTTAATAATGTCCATTTGTTTGATTTTAGACTTTTTGTTTTCCATATTAGAAAGTGGGATTCCCACATGGTTTTTGACTAAATGATTGTTTCTCGATTTGCAATTTATCTAAATTTCTTATTTTCGATGTATAAATATCAAGATAGGACATTTATGAATTCAGCAATGATAGGACAAGGGAAAGGCATTCACATCACAGTCAACAAGTAATCTGTATCCTATTTAAGCATTATCTAATTTAAACTTTGATTTCCATACAATCAATATAAAAAATAAAAAATGGATAGTGTGGTTAACTAAATATTAGAGAAAACAACATGATATTAAAAATAGCTAAAAAATGAAATAACGTAAAAATTGGAAATGTTAATGTGAAATTGGAAATGCAAATGTTTGGTGTTTGGTTGAACTTATCCATTGATCCATAAGAAATATACAGTCAAGATTATGTTTTCCCTTGTAGGTGGCTTTTTAAAGAATTGAACTTAAGATTTTTAAGTGTGGCCAGGTTTTTTTATTGTGCATTTCCTGTGTCTGAGCGTGTAGACTTGTGATTTTGACCTGTAAGTTTTTACTCGCTGACCGTTTTTTCTAGTAAATTTAAACTCTTAGTTGTTTTTAGACATGGTTGTTAAAATACAATCAGAGAAGATATCTGCTACGGCCAAGAATAACAGATGTAAAACAGGTCTTCAACATTAGAAAATCAAACATCCCAATGCCAGTGTTTTCACTGACACGAGTGGGTATGTGTCTGACTTCTCATATCTGCATTAGTCCAGAATTTATTCTATTTTTGACAGTGATGATTTTTCCTCTGTTACTAATGACCAACATTTTTACATGGACATATGCAATTCTCATCTCCATTGCATTGTGATGAGACCTTCTTTTATACCTTACATGGACCTTGTTTAGTGGGCATTGGATCACGTTGACCTTAACCAATGAATGTTTAGTGATATTGACAAAGTCTCTATTGTTTCATTTGGTCCAGAAGTGTTTGCTAGGGATTATGGTTTGAAAACTCCCAAGCAGGTTTTCTTGGCGAATTTGTCGACGAATTCCTTTCCAAATCGAATTACGACCAAGTGGTGAAATGTTGGTTGGAAGGCCCAACACTAGTGATTCCTATTTCACTTTCGGCATATCCAGTTTCTTGGTTCAAAGAGCCTTTCTCGTTGCTAGTGGCCATGCTTTGCAGGTTATATGGCTTACCTAACTATTCATATTGGCACGAGAAAGGGGCATAAGAAGGAGGTTTGCGCGCGCAATCAAGGAAAATGTGTCACGCGCGCGATAGAAGAAAAGGAAAATCGTGAAGGGTGAAAAGGGCCCGCGAAGGAAAAACAGAGAGGTGCACGCGAAAGGAAAGGCAAGAGCAGAAGCATGCAAGGGGAAAATGGTCAGAAAGCAACAGATGCAGAATCCAGATCATGGTTGTATAAGGCGATGTAAGCCTGCAGCTACACATGTATGAGAAGATATTTGTAAGTAAGGACGATAGTGCCTCGTGTCAAGTCATGATCACCATAGTTGTAACCAAAGGGGTGGCTGATGGTGATGGCTAACAGACTATTGGGATGCAGTTGGCCCTATGTGGCCATGTAACTTAGTATAAATAGGAGGGATGCAATGGTTAGAAGGTTGGTCTGTTATGTTTTTGTTGATCCCTGTCAGTTTTCAGTAGTAGTTTTCTATTCAGCGGTAATCCATGGAGGGGGATGTCGGTTATGTTGTAATGTCATAACGATCAGAAGAGGAGTAGACTCAGGAAGAGTATGGTAGCATTGGAGGGTCTGTTGAGCTGTGGATTTGACTACGGTGTGAGTAGACCGCTAGGACTAGGATTAGAGTAGGAGAGCGAACAAAAGAGCATGAGAACTTTGAGTGTGAACTTGAAGACATATCTCAATATCAGTCTGCATCTCGCAGAATCCAAGGTGATATATCATTTCCCACGCCAGATGAAGATCACCTTGCTGGTTTTTCCTAGATGGGTTTCCACGTTATTTCTTGTGTCTAAATAAATGATTGATGTGGTGAATGGTTATGTGATTGATTACTAGCTGCTTTTCGTATAATGTTAAATGTGGCTCAGTCTCTGTTAGTTTCTTGCAATTGGTAAATGGATGAACATAATGCCTTACTGAATTGAAACTGTATATATATCATTCTGTATAATTCCTGTTATGAATCCTAACTTATGTCGTAGAGCCGATTGATGTCAATCACCTGCGTCGCACGAGTTGCACCAGCTGTGAGGTGGAAATGAAATTCAGGTCACGCGCGATGACATATAGTTGTGCTCAGTCGTGCAGAATAGACTCGTCTATCCAACCATCCTAATTCCTTCGTTGAGCTCCTTGGATGCAAACCAAGGAACTATACTTCCCCGACAATCATGGAAACATGGTTCCAGCAGTTACCCATCTATGAGATATCTCGGGTGAGATTGCGCCTACTTCGTAGGTGTTGTCGATGGGGCTTTCTCTATCTGACCGGTATCTCGGGTAGTTGTTGGATCGGTGGGATGCACAGAACTTGGGTTGCGCAAGTGGGGAAAAGTGGCGAACAAATGGTTCTGTTGCCAAGATTTCTTGATTAAATCAGGGAGATGTTGCAGCAGCGAATGAAGGAGGAGATAGAAGACTGGTTGGATGCTAAAATGCTGGTGTTTGTGCAAGAAGAAAGAGCACGAACACGGTTCAGTGCAGAAATATTTTTAGATGAATATATATACTCCAATAATCACGAGATCTTCTTTGTTGAGTTCCCTGTTCTACTACATGAATGGTTAGTAGGATTGGCGTCTAGATGGACCAACTACCAGACAAGGGAGATTAACGAGTGAAGCGACCAACTGGTTCAGGAGATAACCAGTGTAAGTAACGTTGTCTCTAGGGCTGTTGATTTTTGGGTTGATAGTATATTGCAAGGGTATATTACTGAGTTTGTAGTAGATACTATAACTTCATTTAGTGAAGTTGAAATAAATTTCTTCCAAGGACCACAAAGGAGATACTTATTGAGTATAAGTACATGGATAAAATTACTTGCTTGTGAGAAGGGTATTTTACACTTGGATAGTTGAGTCGTGTGTCTAGGAGGGTGCTATGTTGCTAACAACTAGGTAAGAACATGGGGAAGAGTGCATGGAGATGTTCCCCATAAGAACAGAACCTAAAATCAAGGTTGGAGTCCCAAGGAGTGGGAGAAGATTTAGATCAGGAAAACTGAAAGGGGCTAATGGAGAGCCTAGTTTGTTTAAAGGAAGCGAACATGAACTTCATTCGTGCGAAGATGAAGGGTCTTGCGACAAAGAGGAGGACTATAGCCCGATCTCGGAAGGACCTGAATATTCGGATAGCTTTGACAAGATATCAGGGTCAGAGCACAATTATATAACACTAGCAATATCGCCTCACACGAGATCTCTAATATGGATAGCACTAGCCCTGAAACTAGTGTGCAAGAAGGTGCAACTCAGTTGAACCCTGCCCTAGAGAGCCTGAACACCAACCCAATGGCTGTGATAGATGTCTGGTTACCTACATTTAATGGAAATGGAAGGGAAGACCTTGAATAAACTTGGTTCCTATGCGAATTTGTGTGGATGGTATGTTTCATCCATGGCGCTAACTTCAAGAAAGCACAGATGATTACAACCTTAAGGGGTTGTTCCCTGGATTGGTTCATGAAATTTTGTGCTACACCAGCTAGAAAACCACAAAAGACCCTCGAGGAAATCCTAGCTGCAATGATATCTGAGTTCAAAAAACCCAAATCAGTGTCACAATGTATTACTGAGATTAAGGAGATTAAACAAGCTCTAGCAGAAAATGTGTGGGATTTTGATCAAAGATTCAAGATGCTGATGGCCAAAGTAAGATTCCAAATGTCTGATGTACAGCATAAGAAGTGGTTTATTGTTGCTCTGCTACCACACATCTATGGGCCGTTGATGCAGCAAAAGATTGAGTTGCATACAGAAGCACTAGAGCTGGAGATGAAGCTAGAGGCCTCACCTATTGGTGACGGTGCCACAGGAATGGTACAACTTTAGTTGTAGCTAGCCAGCCTCACACTACAACTTCAGGATATCAAGAAGGGAAAAGAAGCACATGAGGATTTGTGGTGAACAAAATGTAGAACAGACGGACACACCAAGTATAACTATTCGACCTTCATGAATTATGTCACATCTAGTGCACCCAACCCATTAAACGGATAAGGGATACCATGGTGTCGTATATGCCAGTCAAGAGGCCACTGCGATGAAGAATGTGTGTATTTGCAAAAAATTTGTAAGTACCCTTGCAAACTTATTCTGTAATGTGGTAGGACATGAGGAAAAAGACTGTGGAGCATACCAGCTCTTGAAAGGAAAAATAGTTGATACATACTTAATGAAAAATGAGGGGTTCCCTTAGGTTGAATAGGCACAAGCCCTGTATCAACCTGCACAGTTCCCATCTAATCAGTACCAATAGACATATGCGCTTCAACAGCCATATGCGCAACAAAACCCATATCACCAAAACTACAAGCAGAACCAGTACCCACCGCAGCAACTACACCCTCAGGGAAGGGGTGGTGGAAACTTTAGAGGACGAGGTGGTGGCAGAGGATTTGGTAGGGGGAGAGGTCCAGTTACATGCTATAACTGTGGACAACTAGGTAACTTTTCTAGAGATTTTTTAGAGACTGCAAGAACATGCTCATATTGTAAGGGACAAGACCATAATGTTGAACAATGTCCTCAGCTGATCGCAAAGTGGCAAGCAAGAACCGTTGCCGCACCCAACCCCCAACCAAACCCGAACTCGAATGCAAATCCAAATGTTTAGATGATCGTGGCTGAACTGCGAGACCTGAACATTGCTATCATAACTAAAGGAGGTGTGATGACTGGAGTAGAACAAGATAACTCGCAAGAAAAACCATAGCTACAAGTGAGGTCGACGACGCAGAAAAAGGAATTACTAACCAGCCAAAAACAAAAAGAAATATTCTGGGATGTGCAATTAGACTTCATAAGCCCTGACATACCATCAACTTCAATCAAAGTCAAGGACATGCCTGAATGATTCCAACACCTATTGCAGAAGAAGGCTTCACCTGAGGTTAGTAAGCTGAGACCCCTTCTATTAAGTTGTTTGATGGTAATCCAAGATAAATATGCTATTGCAGAGCTACAAGCAATAATAGACAAGATACTTGTAGAACTGCAAATTGAGAAGAAGGTTAACTAGGTGCGACGAAAATGTAAGATTGTCCACGAATTGAGAATGAATGCGCAGATCGATGATTATGACATGGACTATATCATTTTAGATCTGGGGTCAGATGTCAATATCCCAACATTCTAGACCTAGGAAATCATGGGAAATCCACGCTTGGACTGGTCTCCTATCTAGCTGCATCTTGCCAATCAGGTGAAGGTACTACCCATTGGACGATTGAGCAATTTCATTGTCAATGTTGAAGGATTGCGCACATATGCAGACTTTGAGGTCATCAACATTATGGATGATATAAATCCTTACCCTGCACTACTAGGGATAGATTTGGCTATAGATAATCAAACAATTATAAATTTCAAGAAAAGGATCCTCTCTTTTGAAGATGAGGAAATGAGAGTAATCTCACCCATTGACCCATTTGAGGGGCAAAGATATGTTGATCATGTTTTTAATGAGGGGTAGGTTGACTATCTTGATCAAATCTACAATGTTATAGCTATGCACGAAGATCATATCAGTCCGACGGCAGATGGGAACCTAAGTTTGAAGTGAGCAAGTTCATGTACGTCTGATTCAAGGGAGGCTTTAGAGAATTGGAAAAATAGGTTACATGAAGTCTCCATGAGAAGGTTTGCAATAGTTACAAGGTCTGTACGATGGGTGGAGAATGATTCAGGGAGTTACCAACCTATGAGAGTTTCATATACAATTTGGATATGGAAACCAAGACCTGCAATAACTCTGATCAGCTGCGACAAGAAACCCAACAGGTTGCGCATACAGTTCTAAATGCTAGCAAACACCATACAATCCGTAATATAGTCCAGAAATAAAAAGGGGGTATAATCGAGAAGATCAATGACACTAATGCTCATCAACACAGCGCAACTACTCAGCAAGAAAATATACCCAAGGACCTAGAAGATAACATGACTAACTTCAGCGGGCCCAAAATAGTTGAACTAAGTAAAGATTGCAGAGTAATACAAAAGCACTCACAAGATGAAATAGTTGTACAAATCACAAATCTCCTGCAGGAATACCGGACCCTCTTCCCTCTCAACGGCACAGAAAGAAAGGAAATGGTGGAAGACTTAGAGAGGATGAAAATACTATTGCGATTACAGACTAAGCCAACTCAACAATAGCTGTTAGCATGACATTATCAATATATCAGGGTGAAGCCATCCACAAAAGAAAGATTTATCCTACACTATGACAGTAGCGTATTCTCACACCCACACAAACTAAAGGAATATTGGCTAAGGCCATATACCATCACACAAACTCTGGATATAGGCACAGCACAACACCAAAAAAGTCGATGGTACCCACGTCACGAGTTTGGTAAACAACAGTTTCCTCAAACCTTACTATGACACATGTAATAAAAAAAAAAAGAGAACAGACAAAAGACGTAAGCAATTATGTTGCAGGATTGTGACAGAACCAACAAAAAGCATGAACAATAAACTGCCCAATGGTCACATCATCGCATATACCCAAGTGGGTGACCTAAAGTGTGCAAGGGGCAAGACAAGTAGGGGCCAAAGAATCCAAAAAGAAGGAATGACAAGATGGATAGCATTAACCAGTGGATCCATGCCAAAGATTTGTATGATTGGAGCACCTGCATGGCTTTAAATAAATGCAGTACAAAGAGCAAGGTGGCATACTGCTATCTCTCATCAACCATATTAGCACTAATTACCATAACTAGTGTAACAATTACAACCCAAAAGGCCACCTACAGAAATTAATGGAGAAAACATTGGAAAAGGCAACCTGAGAGAGTTATTAGACCAAAACCTCTTGTCAAATGATGATTGAAAGACACTCTGCAATATCTAAATATTCAATTCTCCATCAAACAGTTTTTTTTTACACACTGAGAGCGCAGGAGCTGAGCCATTGCAGAACTACATCCTGTCACATGTCTTCCATTCCGCTCGAGCCCATGGTAATTTACATTCCTAGTGAGAGTGAGGCATTAGACGGCACTGTTATCTCTGGGTGTCCCATTGACAAGGAAGTAGAAACCCAATCAGCAGCAAACCCACAATTGCAGCAGCCACCAGAGATTGACGCAATGGCAAGAACAAGGAGGCCACAGACAATTCCAACCCCTAGTTCGCATCCTGTCCCTAACCTAGTCCAGGGAATACCAGTTATTCCAAGCGAGCCATCTGTGCGACCACCACCAAGACAAAGGAAACGTAAGGTTCCAGCCACCCCAGACCAACAAGGAAAGGCACATGCTGCTGAGCAAGGCAATGATGGTGGAGATGAAGACTGGCCACACCAAGGAGAGCCAGAGGTAGAGCGAGCCAACCCGAACTTCCCATGCTACATTCAACCAAAAAGACCTGGTGCCGTGAAAGCATATCTTTCAAACAAGGCGATGACCACTTCGATAGCACCATGGATCCTTTTCGGCATGACCTTGCTACACGATATCCTCCAACAATTGGTTGTATTGAAGTTCCAAGACTACGACACTCAACAACAAGAGGGGTTGCAGATAACAGACTGCATGGACATAACCCAGGATGTTGCATGTGGTGTCAAGGTAATCAAACCAAGGAAGTGGGCCGAGGGACTGGCCGCTGCAAGACTAACCAACATGCTCTTCATACCTCACTTCAGCCATATCATACAGGTTAATACATATGTAAACTAGTTACTGGTTTGCTTTCATAGAGCATACTTATGGCTGGACCAGCCATATCCGGTTAATGCTGAATTAATAGTGAGAATAACATGACTTCCAACTGAAGTAAAAGATCCTCTACCCTACCTGGCTAAGAACAATACTAAACTCATCAAGCAGAAGCACAGCCTTCAACGAGTAGGAAGGGGCTACTTGCTGGGGCCCATACAGAACAGTGTCCGTGTTGCTGCAAAAATCTTCTCTTGTAAAATATTTCATAATATGATACCAACACAGTGTTCGGAAGCAGTAGTAGAAATTGCAGATTTATGTCCATGAGGAGAAAAGTTCAACTAGTCATGGTACTTGCTAAACAAACTAATCAAAGATGTGATGCTGGCTCAACACAATAAAGGTCACAAATTATGCTATTCCTGGTTACTAATTTTGATTTCCTTCACTGTCTGGGCTGACCCCCTAGACTACATACACATGGATGTCCCAATATCCTGCTTGGGGGCAAGATACCAGAATCTATGGAAAGACAAGGCCGACAACAAACACCAATAGGATAACAATATTTTATTCTTCATGCACGCAAATGCGCTGCAAGAATTTGTCTGACAACCTCACACGATCCACGCCACAACTGTGCACAAGTACGCTACTTTCGTCAAGTTTGAAGTTGATATACACAATATAAATCTACTGCCTACAAAAGCTCCATGTCAGCAGATACATCAAGCAAGATTTATAGTGACCGACAATGATGTGGATGCAATTGTCAAGCTATGGACTGAGGAATGGCGTGGCCCACTCATAGAACCGCTACCTGAAGACCAAAATGAAGAAGAACCTCCAATTCATCAAGTTAATGGTGAATACCATGAAGGCAACAATGCCCAAGCAGATCCGTCGCAAGAAAACATGGAGGATGATGATGATATGGAGGACTCAAACCAGCATCCTTCAGAGCATCTACCTGGTGGAGATCATCCGTAGAACCACATGTATCCTGAGGAAGGCCACACATCTCAGAAGAAACAGAAAGCCGATAAAATGATGAACACAACTATATTAACTGAGGATGAGTTACAGGGACTTCCCAACGATGTTAAGAAAGTTGGGCAGTATCACCTTCGCGATCTGATGGCCCAGTAAGTGAGCATTACTAACCAAGTCTACAACCACCTCAATAGGTTAACAGTGGTTGTCAACGATGTGAAGGACACTGTGGAGGCTGAAACATATGGCATTGATCCTAGCATGCCACTAGTCGCACCAACATTAGTACCACTGATCAAAGTTCTCATTCAGAAGTAGGCACTTGAAGCGACTGAAGAGGAAAGCGCACCTACTGCTGATAACAGCATTGAGATAGACTTCTCCAGGTTTCTCTTGGATGAGATCTATAGCATCCAGCAGGCGACCACAGCTGAACTTTGGCTAAGGAAAATTGTTGTTGCTTATCACGCAACAAAGAAGCAAATGAAGGACAAACTGTGCAAGACCCTGTTGCAAGGAAAGGATCAGGAACTACAGTATTTCACCAACCTCTTGGCTAAGAAGGAGCAGGAAATATTATCCCAAGAGAAAAGACGTGTCACATTGGTGGATTCTATTAAGAATGCCATCGCAGCATTCCCACCAGAGCCTGGACAAGCCGATGAAGACTCCCTATCTAAAGTGGCCAGGCTTGAGAATATTATGCAATATATTCAGCGCCAAGTAGAATATATGCAAACCCGACAGATACCAAGCACACCCCCGGAGGTGCTGGAAGAAAGAAGAACAACAGTGTCTGATGTTGCTGACAAAATTAAAGGTGAAGAAGCAATCTACGCAAAGGCCGCAGAAAATGTTGCGATCATTTGGGAAACATTGCTATAGGATGATGCAAATAAGAAAATAAGGTAATGTATATGAGAGACAGATGAGCGCATCACTACTGCAAAGGTGGAAATGCGGAAGCTGCCCCTCTAGCTAAAGGTCATTAAGAATGCAGAGATCAAAAGTCTCCAGCAAGAAGTCCAGACCCATTAGAGAAAATTTGGGGTCTAAAATGGGCCTTACAAGAAAACACACCAATAATAAATTTTGTGAGTTGGAATTCAAGAACCAATATAATTTCAATAAAATGAGTCAACCATAATGGTTGAATTGACATATTTGTCNCCCTATCTTTTTACTCAAATTTCAAGCGAGAGAGCTTGTTGGATATGGAATTTAATTCTGCATCCAATGAGTACCCACAATGCATACTTTTTATGGACCCCTCTACCCCAAAAATAAGAAATACTTGAAAAAATGTGATGATGATGTCATCATCACATTTTTTTAGGTATTTCTTGGTTTTGGGGTAGTAGGGTCTGTCAAAAGTATGCAGTGGGGGTACTCATTGGATGCAGAATTAAATTATGTATCCAACGAGCTCTCCCACTTGGAATTTGAGGAAACACACAGAAAGATATGTTGAAAATACAAACAAAAAAAATAGTTTTTTTCATTCTTCCTCCAAAATTAATAACTATTATTTTATTATTTTCCTTAGGAGGCCCATTTTAGACCTCAAGTTTCCTCTAATGCTTCACGAGCAAGAGAAAGCTAGGGAAGCCAAGGTTGAGGGATTCCAATCATAATCAGAAAATTGCACAGAACATATTCAATCGATGTAGTAGAAGCTTCAAAGCATACTACAATCGATAGAGAAAGACTTGTTGGAACATGTACAGTCTGACGAGGTGGAGCAATTGGCCGCACAAGCAGAGGAATCTGCAGTGGAAGCTGCTAAGATAGAAGTAATGATGCAGGAATTCCAAGGCAAGGTCTATGCTACTGCGCAAACAAACCTGGAATGAAGAAGTTCAAAATAATGCAAGTAAATATGACCAAGGCACTTTGAAAAAAAAAATTGGTATTTTGAAATTTTTTGAATTTTGGATGAAACGATAGCACCGCATGTGCGTAACAAGCAGGTAGAACTAAAGGTAAAAGTTCTGCAAACATGATGAGATACATTAAAACCACCTCCAAATCAGTTATGAAGCAAGTGATGGGAAGTCCAAGACAGCTGGCAAGTACTGACAGACTGTTAAATGCATCAAGATTCAACAGAGATTTGGCGCTTGAAAAAGGATAGCGCTGCAGCCGGATCATGTGTGGTGAACTCTGTAGCGGTGTCCTTCCAGCTCATCCGCACGTGCTCATGACTTTCAATACCCAAAAGTGGTGACACCAATAATCATAGCATATCAAAGAAGTAAATTTGGTGCACAAGATGAGGATCTTGTCCTAATAAGGAACTTGGATAAGCCTGCACGGAAGATGACCCAATTCTTTTCCTATAAGATCGGGCTTCACTTGCACCAAGAAGACATCACTATGTTTTGCTGCTCACCCACCAAATGTAGTTACAAATGAGTTGGGGACTGTCTTGGTGAGAAGCCTTAAGGGCTAAAGCTGTTGCTGCAGCTTTCAGCATGTCGGGTGCATCCAGAGATAGCAAGAAGGAAGATGGTGATATTCAATGAGTTACTTCAACCCATTGACAAGTCTTTGGTGAAGTCATCCTTGGCTATTAGTATATCAGTAGAGTAGCGGCCTTGTTAGTGGCACTAGAGTGGACTCAAGTAGGGACCAGAGACCCAGCCCATTTTGACAAGCTCTGTGGGGTCCGAACCAGAGTCCCTGCCATCTTTTACAAAGTCTACAGGTTTGGAAGGCAGCCACAACTTCCACCCATCCAGGCGGGGTCTCCAACTCTTAGCAAAGTGCAGGAGGGCCAATAGGAAAGTTTCGGCTTATACTCTATGCTGCTCAGGTGAAATTTGTCAAAATCTAGAAAATCACTCACCTTCACCACCTGGGATAGCAAGGCTTGTCCAGTTTTCAATATGGACAAGTCTTCAAAGTTCATATCTATGGAAAAAAGGGTGGTGAAGAATAAGCTGCAGAAGAGAGGAACTCGAAGAAGAGAAGCAAGAGAACAAGCTGCAGCAATCCACAACAACCGCGCATCAAACCTCAGGAGCATGAGAATGGCAGAAGAATGAAGACCACTTGGATTTCTGCATCAGAATGGGAGACTAACCACCCTTGGTGAAATTGGAGGCGGACTATGACAAGATGATGAGAGAGTCCTAGAGCAAAGACAACATTCCTCTTCGCAAGGATCTTGGTCTCAATAAGAAGCACATAAGCTTCCCTTGTCAGCTCAAGCGAAATATGAAATCGAATCCTCCATTACCCATCCTCTAAATGGTTCCAAGAAGCAAGCTATATCGATATGCTTACCCCACAACGCACTTAAGTATGTCAAAAAGTTTCCTTGAAGGAACCTAAAAAAAAGAAAAAAAAAGATCAAGGAGCATGATGCGCAAGCTAAGATGCAATCAAAGTTGCACACACAAAAAAAGGTACAGCGCAGGTCGGGCCACTCATATGTCCCTTGCTTCATGGATCGAGATGAGCCACACGTGAGTGTTGGGGGCCTGTTGGCCTGAGAAAGGGGCATAAGAAGGAAGTTTGCATGCGCAATCAAGAAAAATGTGCAGTGCATGTGATAGAAGCAAAGGAAGATCACGAAGGGTGAAAAGGGCCCACGAAGGCAGAACAGAGAGGTGCGCAGCAAAGGAAAGGAAAGCACGAAAGTACGCAAGGGGAAAATGGCGGGAAATCGACAGATGCAAAATCCATATCATGGTCGTATAATCTAGCATAATCCTGCAGCTACATACGTATGAGAAGATATTTGTAAGTCAGGTCAATAGTGCCTCATTTCAAGTCATGATGACCACATCTGTAACCAGAGGGGTGGCTGATGGTGATGGCTAACAGACTGTCAGGATGCAGTTGGCCCTGCATGTCCATGTAAATTAGTATAAATAAGAGGGATGTAATGGTTAGAACATTGGTTTGTGAGGTTTTCATTGATCCCTGTCAGTTTTCAGTAGTAGTTTGCTATTCAGGGGTAATCCATGGAGGGGGATGTCGGTTATGTTGTAATGTCATAGTGGTCAGAAGAGGAGTAGACTCAGGATGAGTATGGTAGCATTAGAGGGGTTGTTGAGCCGCAGATCTGACTGTAGTGTGAGCATACCGCTAGGAGTAGGAGTAGAGTAGGAGAGAAAACCAGAGAGCATGAGAACTATGAGTCTGAACTTAAAGACATATCTCAAGATTAGTCTGCATCTCGTAGACTGCAAGGTGCTATATCCTTTCTCATTCTAGATGAAGAGCACCTTGGTGGTTTTTCCCATATGGGTTTCCACATTATTTCTTGTGTCTAAATAAATTATTGATGTGGTGAATGGTTATGTGATTGATTACTAGTTGCTTTTTGTATAATGTTAAATGTGGTTCAGTCTCTATTAGTTTCTTGCAATTGGTAAGTGGATGAACATAATGCCTTGCTGAATTGAAACTATATATATATATATATATATAACATGGTTGCAACGGTTACCCATCTATGAGATATCTGAAGTGAGACTGTGCCTACTTCGTAGGTGTTGCCGATGGGGCTTGCTCTATTGGGACGGTATCTCATGTAGTTGTTGGATCGGTGGGCTACATAGAGGCTGGGTCACACAAGTGGTGAAAAGTGGCCAACAATTCCATATTCAAAAATAAATGGGTCCCTGTGGCGAACCATGTTTTGCTTACAGGTGATTCATTCTATTAGGCGCAAATTTTGTTTTGCAATTTGTGGGGGGAATTGAAAAATATCAGAAAACCCCGGCAAATCGGAAACCAACTTTCTGCATGTCAGGGTTCGTTATGGATGCATTTTGTGTGTGTTCTTGTTTCCCAGAGCTAAATTAGGATTGGAAGGATAAATGTCTACCTGTTCATATATATTGCACTAATATGTGGCACGCCCATTTCATACCTCGTGTTTATGAGCTCTATGACCTGTTTCGCGGGTCGATGTACTATAAAATTTTTAAAGTTGATGCTCCTGCATTTTCTCAAAAAGCTAGGGAACTCATTTATGTCTATGATAACTGGTATGTAGGAGAATATTTCTCTTACATAAGGATTTGGGGCAGCAATATAGTGCACTTGCGTCCGAGAATTGTTCCAGACCAAATGGTGCTTCAAGAATTTTCCTATCAGACTGTGATTGATGAGGTTTTCTCTAAGTTGACCAAACATAAGAAGAAGACATGGCCTAAATTTCCTATGAACTTCTTGGTAATCTTAAGGTACAGATTGTTGGTCATGCATGTTTGTTGGGAAAGGAGATTTCTGTTATGATCTTGGGAGAGGTATTCAAAAGAATGCATGATCCGGTGAGTTTTTTTCATAACCTATTTGCTTAGGAGCATGTCAAATTTCAATATGTTCATGAAAATGAGCCCGATGATTCCATGATGTGAGGAGCTTCAAATTTTTAGGAGGCGATTCGTAAAATCAGTGATCCAGAGACAAAGTCGCATCAGTACGTGTATGAAAAGGATCTTAAGAGAAGAATTATGTAATAAAGAGCAAATAAATTGGAACTAAAACCAGATCTTGACAAGGAGAAGACAGAATAAGAAGAGAGAGAATATTTAGCAAGGTCCGTTGTTGTTGTTGCTACTCGATCTAAGGACAAGGGAAAAGGTGTCCTTCAAGGCCCATGTAGCCCCTCTCTTTGCAAAATGGAAGATATGTTGGAGAAAGGGGTTTAACTCAAAATAAATTTTGAAAAACTCGGATCGGAACTATACATATTTGAGAAGGAGAAGAGAGAAGAAGAAGTGAGAGAACATGCAGAAAGGTCTGCTGCTACTGTTGGTGCTCAATCTGAGAATAAGGGGATAGGTGTTCTTGCATGCCCATTGAGCCCCTCTCTTACAACAATCAAAGATATGTCAGAGAAAGGGGAAGAACTCAAAATAAATTTTGAAAAAGTCAAGTCTGATTTGCAAGATGAGACAGAGTTAATTGAAGTAAATCCTAAAAGGCTGAAGACTGTAGCATTTTCTAAACAAGCTCAACTGCAAGAAGCATGGACAAAATAAAAGCTAATTTCATCGATCTCAATTTGCAAGAAACAGGAGAGTCTTGTTCAATAATGTTCGATATCAAATACAACTGTACATGAACCTTCTGTGAAAAATGTAATTTGTTTATGGTCGGCTCAAATTGAGATTCATGATACGAACGTGGAAGAAGACGATGAGGCTGTTATGACTACCTTTTTGTCATCTATCCCCAATATCCCAAGGTTTTCCAGTATGTTAGGTACATCACATTTGCAGCATTGTTTTTCCAAGGTAAATTTGTCATCAATAATGGCAGCTTCAGTTGACTCGCCTATTCTTAGTTCTCCTTCTTCTTTTTCATCAGCTCAGCTTATCACTACATGGCAAGGCGACATTCCTTCTATTTGTGTGAATCTTCCTGAAAAGAAGGATTTTTGTATATGTGATTCTTTTACATTACTTGCTTTTACCTATGTTTCTTGTCGTATGAATATTGTCCCTCTTAGCATGGATATTCCTTTAAATCAAATGCAAATTGATCCTTTGGTTATCATCCACCAGCAAAGCATTTCATCTTCTGAAGTTATCGCATATTTTGGAGAATATACAATTGTATCCTTTGGAAAACAATATTGGAGTAAAAACTATAAAGTTGTGGTTAAAAGGTGAGCGAAGAGAGCTAGAGAAAGTTCAAGCATAAATGTGCCTGCTATTGGTGAGGTCATATGGATGGAAGATGCAAGTGATATGCAACAAGGGGAAGTGGACACAGCAGCTACCATGGGAGTTTTTGTTGGAGCTAATTTTCAATGTGTTTCACAATTAAGTTTGGCTCTTGGTGAAAAAACAAACAATTGGAGAAGGTGAAATGTGAGTTAGCAGAAACACAACAGATTGGGCAGTTGAAACAAGAACATGAAAAAAAAATAGAGAGATGGAAAAAGAAAGCTGAAGAATAGAAGCATCAGCTTCGGAATGTAGAGCTTTTAATCAACAATAAGAAGAACAAATGTTTCTTGTCAATCAATAATTGAAACATGTCCATTTAGTCTTAAAAGGTTGTTCTTTTGTCGATGTGAGATTTGAGGATTTTAAACACGTGCTCTGTAAAATACTGGAAGAATTTCGACAGAATGTGATAGATTTGTATAGATTTTTTTATGAGATGCAAGGCCTGTATGATAAGTTTATCAATCATTCTAAAACTCTTGAGGAACACCATCATTGGATGAGAGTAGCATGCATTGTTTCAGAGCAAGTAAGAGGTTGGAAAAAGCATATTAAGGAAAGACCTGATGGCTCACAACTTTTAGACAAGTTAAAGCTCAAGAAAACTGAAGTTTGCATTGATACATGGGAGGCTATCTGCGACTCAGTTGAAGGTGTAGTCAATGCAGGGAAAAAGATTTGTAAAAATAGGTGGTCTTCTTCAAACAATTTGCTAACTTATTTGAGTTTACCTATTTTGGAACCTCTCAGTGAGGAAGTTTGTCCTAAATTTCACATGGAAGAAGTGGAAAAGCAGTTTGATCATACCAAAAAGTTGATTCAACAAATTAGTCAGTTAACAGTGCAAGAGATGGAGAAATGGATAGAAGTTTCCCATGCCTCGATAGCTTGGATAAAATTGTTCATGAAATATGTTGAAATATTGTAACTTCGAAGAATATTCTATATGTATATTTTTGTGATCCCCGATGGTCCTACTGGGAGAACCACTTGTATTACATTGTACCCCGATGCTCCTAATCAGAAGAACTAATAAGAGTCATGAGGTAGTCCCCTCTAATTGTAAAGGTGGGTCATTAGCACCGCAGTGTGGTTACTTGAGCCTACATGTGTAACTCGAGCCTACATGATTTAACTCGAGCCTACATGTCAAATGAGTTAACTTAAGTGAACGGATGAATATAAATAGAGGTGTAGTGCTCCTCATTTGTGACAAACACACACTCTCACTTGGGTAGCGCATTAGTGGAGAAGAGAAGTAGCTGGAGAAGGAGGAGGATCAGGCTTTGATCTCCTTGCTGGTTTTATCTTTTATATTTTTGGGGCATCTATATTGAGGAATCTTTTGCTGGGTTTTTCCCTTTAGGGTTTTCCCAGGATAAATCTTTGTGTTCCTTTTTTATGGTTGTGCTTGTCTATCTTTCAGTGATCTTGTTTATATGCTTTTTTCATGAAAATGAAATGAAATACTGATGTATTAGCTAGAAGCATATGAAAATTTAATAAAAGAACGGAAAAAATGACAAGGGTGCAAAATTTTGTCCCAAATTTGAAAGAATGATATTCAGTTGAGGAATTCTCATTTTCAGGAAGTTAATGACATTCTGGATATATTTTCCAAATGGCATTCTTCCCTTGATGAAAGCTAGAAACTATTTATTTGTGTAATTGCACGTTTTGGTAATCGCAAATGTTTGATAGTCGTAATAACCTTAAGAAAAACTAGAATTTCTGGTTTTCAGTATCTGATTTTGGAAATTTGGTATCGAGTTTCGAAAATTATATGATTTAATTTTATTTGCAGAAATGACTTAAAGAGTGATTTAAAATATAATATTTGAAATAATTATAATTTTTTATTTAATTATAAATTTTAATTTATACAGTAAATTAAAATTTATAATTTAATTATCGCAAATTGACGTTGTACCTATTTTTGTCATGTATCTTGCACTCATTACGCATTAATGTAGCAGGTATTTTTGGGCAGGCGGGCCAACTTCCTGATGAGTTGAGTTTTAATACTCGGATTAAAGTTTATTCGGTACTGACGTCTCTATTTCCATTTTTTCTGAGACGACCTTAAATTGTTGCTATCTATGAAGCTTTTTGAGCACATATCAAGTTTAATGGAGGAAATTGTAGCTATCGAGTTAAGGGATGATTTGACGCAACGGTCATTTCATTATGTCGTTACAGTACAATTTCGCTTGGGCAGTAACTGGATGTGGTACAACAATGTTTTTTCTCCATAATGGCCTTCTGTTGGTTTTAGCGTGGTGATTCGCTTCATCTATTTCTTGCCTAAGTGATTGGGTCTTAGTTTATTGTTGTTGTTCCTTGTTTTTGTTGCAAAACCGTTCTGTCTTTCTTTGTTCTATTTTGTTTTGAATCTGAACTAGTATACTATGTCCAAGAAGCGTGCCATGTCTCGCCGTGCTGGTCGTGGGAAATGAGGGGTGCACGTGACAAAGGTAGATGGTTACAACAACGATATTTCTTTTCAAGTTAAGTCCATAATAAATGACTGGGAGAGGAGGCTCGTAAACAAGAATATTGCTCGCGATATTGATGGGCTAAGCCCGAATCACTATTGGATTGCAAAAACATGATGGGGTTACTCATGGAAGAAATGTTAGGGAAATGGAATAATAGTAAGTTGCCAATTTCAGTGGCTACATCGAAAATGCTGGAGTTATATATGCTTATCATGGAGAGAGATATGATGGACATGTGGAAAAAATTAGTTGTGGGAGTTGATTCCTTGGGTGATGGAGGTAGTGAAAATGTCTCTATGGCTCCATAAATGAATGTCAATCCTACTCCTATGATACTCGTTGTATCTACAGTGCCTGTTACAATTAGTGAGCTTTTCAAAGGAGGTCAGGAATGTGATGCTTCTGTGGGGAAAGGGGATTCATCTGTGGAAAAAGTGAATCCTTCTATGGGGAAAACGGATGCCTTTGTAGGGAAAGCAGTTGTTCTACCTTTGAAGCGCATTCTACCATTTTTAGATGACGAAGTGTGTGGGCCTTCTCTTATGGTTGAGGAAACGCAAAACATGTAGGATCTAGCTGTCACTACGAGTGGTGCTAACTCATTATCTTGTTTCTCTTTCTTTTTTTTCACTTTTGGTTCCATTTGTTTACCTCTAAGTTTATTATCTTATTCAGCTTTCAAGGTCACTTGGTAAACATTTGTTGATAGTAATTTTGTACGTAACCCCCCATATATCACATGGGTTATTGTGGCTCATTTGAATGTCTATAATTTTCTATAACCTTTACTTAGGCAGCAGCGTTCATTTTCTGTATGATTTCTATGCTCGGTACAGTTGAACTGTTCATTTTTTTGCTTTTAATGGATTAGAGTGGTTGTTATAGAACTTTATTCACTTGATCAGAAATTTCATTTTTTGGTAATATTTTGTAACTTTTGATTTCGGAAATTATGGAACTTTGGTTTTTGTTTATTTGAAAAGACAAAACTTTCAAGATCGGAAATGTCACAAATTGGAATTGGGGAATCGGAAAATCGAACATCGCATAGAGGTGTACAGGGTTCGTTTTTTGCACATTCAATATGTGCTTCTTGTTATTGATTAACATATATCACATATGTTCTTGTTATTGATTTCTGACAATGAGGATTCTAATTATTGTACATGTTCAAATTATAAACTGCGCATGTTCTGAAAGACATATGGTCTGATTTGTAGTAAAATGGAGTTTTTCAATATATGAAATTTATTTTCGCTGTTCATATAATGTTCATAGAAGTTATTCCTTTGCTAAGTTTATGCCAATTTTAAATTTTCTCTTTGTTATTTTTCAGCGCTTTATTTTGACTGTTTATATTATTGTCATAGAACTTATGGCGGAACTCTGGGCTGTAAACTTGGTTTTATTTAGTTTATTTCTCTTAAAAAACCTAAAGTTTAAAGATTTAATATACGTGAATATCTTGATTTGGGTATATGATATTTATTTAAAGATATAATAACAAATATTTATGTTAACAAATAGGAAGTTTATAGATAATTCAAACATTCTATGTTTCGAGCGTGTGATATTCACAATCATTTAATGATTGGCCAAGATTTTTTATATATTTAATCATTAAGCAACAAGGAAATATTTATACCATTATAAGAAGGCATCGATCAGGGGACAAATGTGGAGTTGATACACTATGAGATAATTTAAGGCTGACAAGAAGTGAGGGTAAGAGTCACTTCTACGATTAATATGATGACTTTATAGCAGAAATGGGCGGAGTTATGATGGAATTAAAGAGGAGTCTCATCATTTTGCACATTGAATTTCAAATTCATTACTCCTCATGATTTTCATATTTCTCCATAATGAATTTGGGCATGTATATTCAAGAGAGTTGTCTTATCATGGTCCCACCAGGTATTTTTTTTATTATATATGCAGATGTTTTTAAAAAAAATATGCTTTTGAAGAATTATATTTTTGTAAATATTTTCTAAACATTTTCATTTACAACATTTGACATAGAAATAACTCGAATGTTAAGGTGACAAATGTCAAGTTGACACTATGAGATAATTTAAGATTGACAACCAGTGAGAGTAACAGTCTCTTCTGTGATTAATATGATGACATTATAGCAGAAATGGGCATCATAATCATGGCATTAAAGAGGAGTGTGATCCTTCTGCAGATTGGAATTGAAAGCCAATTTCATAGGAGATAACATTCTATGCGAATAGATTTGTTATTCTCAACATGCGAATATCCGAGATATTGGGAATGGGAAATCGCAAATAAGGGAAATAACCTAACAGAAATTCGAGTTTGTAGTTTCCAAACAAATCATTTGAACAAAAACTTGAGTCTGCATTGTATGATATCCAAGATATCAGAAATAGGAAATCATTCATTGGTATATTAAAGACAGGTCTCTTATCATGGTCCCCTAGCTATTTGTTTTTCCGAAAAATATGCTTTGATTTTGAAAATTACAACATAAACATTTTGTAAACATGTTACTGAAATATCAAACATTTTGTAAATATTTTGCAAAGATTTTTGCTTACAAAATTTGACATAGAAATAACTGGAATGTTAATATTTCAAATCATTTGAGAAAAAACGTTGTCTGCTTTGTTCAATATCCGAGATATCGAAAATTGGAAATCACAAATGTGGAAAACAACTGTCCTTTCGAAACTGAACCTTTCTGACTTACCTTTGTTTGAAAATCGGAAATTGGCTATCGTGTTTTGCAAATGGAAAATTTAAAAATCATTTGAACAATAACTTGAGTCTCATGTTTCCCATATGGGAAATATTGGAAATGAGAAATTACAAATAAGAGAAATACCCATAAGTAAAATTTGACTTTGCAGTTTTCGATTTTGGATTTTGGAAATTCCATTTTGTGTTTGGGAAATTAAAAAATTGAAATTTGAAAATAAAAATTTATTGTTTATTTAAATTTCATTTAAGGAAATAAGAGTTGATCTAAAAAATTTATACGTTAATTATTTCGTCATATATAATAACTGTCGTATTTCCTGTAAAATTTGAAGAAAGTTACAGTTTTATATTTCCGTAGAACACATTATATGATTTCTTATTGTTTTATATCAATTGATTCCTTCTATCAATCCTTGTTTTTATCCATTGATATAAAACGTAGTAATTGATATAATATAAATCAATTGATAAAAACAAACTGAAATATATCAATCTATTTTTTTATCCATTGATATAAAACGTAATAATTGATATAATATAAACCAATTGATAAAAACAAACTGAAATAAAAGCAATAAAAAAAAGAAGTTAGAAATAAAAAGAGATGGGTAAAAAAGACTGAAACAGATGTGGGTGTTCTGGATTTGCGATTTTCGATAGTTTGGATATCGGAAACCTCAGATTAACGTTTTTTTTTAAATAATTTGGTGGATTCCAAATTTCCAATATCCAAAATGTTGGGAATCAGAAACGTGAAAGTCAAGAAATAAATTCAACAAAAATTGAGTATCCCGTTTCTGATATCGAAAATATCAAAAATTGGAAATAGCGGATACCCCAAATAACCTTAACAAAAACTCGAATTTCAAGTTTGTGATAACCAATAATCGAAAATCGGAAATAGGAAATCAGCATTATTTAAGGCAGAGAAAATGTTGTGTTGAGTATAGACTAAGACAAAATAGATGAAGTAGAGCATCATAGTGCAGTAGAGAAATCTGCTAAGCATCTGCAGTTATTCGAAGCACAGTTGGTGGAGTATACAAGTTAGGTCGACAAAGTTCCAATGATGTTTTAGATTAACAAGTGGTAAAAAAAACCAGTACATTTGTAGAGAAAATAATGAGAAGCTTCAACCACAATTTTCTTTTAAAGACTTTGAAGAAATTAATATTTCCTCTTGTTTCCTATGTTGGACAAATGGATTGTCTTGCATTCGAGAGTATCTGGAAAAAGAGAAAGCTGCAGAAATGCGAAGGCCTGAAAAAGATGTAACGCTTGATATTGCAGTGAATGTGAGTTCATGTCTATCAGTGTTTCCAATATCTATTGTAACATTTTGGAGGGTCATACCTTGGGATTTATGAATTGTTAAACACCATGCCATACGAAGTGGTAGTTTCCTATGGGATCCCCTTGTTATAGGAGATATTGGAACATAAGTAGGATTTAAAAAATCCCATAAGGGTCCTTTGCAATAGAGGAATTCGACAAAAACAAAAGATGGTAAGCTAGGAGGTTGTTCATTGGACTTGTAGACAATGTCAATGACTTTTCCAAGTGAGCCGTTAACAAGTCCTACTTGAACCCATAAATAAGCAGTTAACATGAATTGTTGACCAAAAGCAAGAAGGACCTTTAATGGCAACTACTCGTCGTCAATGGATCCTTTGGTGTGTTTGTTCCTTTGTTCTGTAAAGCAATGTGCAATTGTAATATTAAGTTTTCTCAGCATGTGTTTATTGTGCAATGCAACAGAGGCATTGGTGGGATATAAGTGGATAGATTGTTGAAAAGAGAATTTTTCCACATCTGAAAGGAATGAGCTTGGTCTCATCATTAGGAGTGCCCAGTCTTCAACAGTTGGTGTTCCATTTCACAGGTTTATCAAGAGTTGCCGAAAGGAAGTTTGAGACGGTCTATTTCCTTGTTGTCAAAAATTGTTTCTAGCGTGATAAAAGTATCAAATGTACGCTACAAAGTTGTTCCAACTGATGAGCTTGCATACATCGGGATGTCCTTTACAGGAGGCAATTGTCCAAAGTCACCAACAAGGATTATGGAACAACCACCAAATGACATTGTATGTTTTGAGGGGAAATCCTAACGTAATCGTGCATCAATTTGAGTCAACATTGTTGGTCCGATAACGTTCATTTCATCTATGAGAATATAGCAAATATGCTAGAGTTCTTATTGAATTTTTGAAGGGATTTTCCTTCAAGGGGTTTCATTTCACCAATGGGTATTTGAAGAGCAGAATGTATTGTAGATGCATGTATATTAAAAGCAACAACATGAGTTGGAGCAACGAGAAGAAGTACGTAGCCACTTTGTTCACATGGAGTTTGTAGTGCAGATTTTAAGCAAGATATCAGGTAGGATTTTCCAGTTCCTGTAGTACCTTGAATCGCCATTTTTAGTGATGGAGCATATGTAGTGTTTCTAAAATGAGAAATGACAACATCAAAGGCCATGCGTTGTGTTGGAGACAAGGAATCAGGTGAATTAGACAACGATAGGTTGTCTTCATGTAGTTGCGTGGACAAGCGATTGAGGTAAATAAATGATGTTGTTGTATGATGCAAGTCGTTAGTTATATTGTTATTCCAATTGTGATTTTTGTCAAAATCAAGATGTCCAAGAATTTCAAGATCATCAATTTGAATGATGTTTCCTGGTCGCATTTGAGAGAGAAGTTCCCATTCATCCATGTTATTGGATAAGGGAAAGTTAATATCATAAGATTTTGAATCATCGGATAAAGGTGTACATGGTTCTTCTTGTGCAGGTTCAACATGCCAGATAGTATATGTTCCTTTAATCTATTGCCAATGAGAAATCATTTCAGAAGTTGTTGTTCCAATATCGTGAGGGATGGATTGAAAATATTTGTATAGAAGAAGTTCACTCCAACAAAATGGTTCAAAAGATGAAGAGTCAAAGGAAAGAATGGAAAGGAATTGTGGATAGACTCTAAAAATTTTGTGATGCAAGTTTTGTTTCCATGGATTTTTTTTTCCTATTAGTAGAGAAAGACCAAGAACGAGCATCTTCAAGTAGGGTTAGATGTTCAAGAGCTAGTGGTCTTTGCATGTATGCAAATATAAAGGGCGTAGTTGGAGGGATGTTATTAGTGCCATTACAAACACGTAAGAAGACACTTTGACTCACATTGAGCAAAAAGAAGTGATGGATAAAAAGAACAAGTGGGAGTTTTTGCACCATGTGACATGCCTCTTAGCACTAATGTCTCGTTCTGCAATTGTTTGGGCAAGAAATTTTTTGATTGGATGAAGAATGGGACCGTCACTCAGTGCTGCATGTGCAAGGCGAGAGAGAATTGCATCGTATCTTTCTGATTTTGGCTCTACTTTTGATGCATACTTTGAGATGTATTTGAGGATAGCATGTTTACAAAGAACAGTTTGGCAATCAACATTAGCCCTCCATATTGAAATCATGATAGGGTTGTGAATATTGAGAAGAGAATCATTTCTTGCAAGATTGTATGTTTTACTTCCATTTGCATCAATGAATAATGAAGAAGCAGCTTGGAGCTCATATGGAAAACCATAGTGACATTTCACAGATGTTCCTTGTTTGCGAAGGCAAGTTGATTCTAAGCATCTAGTGTGTCTTTGAACAAAATTTACAAGTTATTCATAGTCAACTGAGTAGTTTTATGCAAATATGGATGGTGATGCAAGACTGCATGGATCATTTTTTGTAGAATGGTGAAACCTAGATGTTGACAAGTGAGTATCACAAGGATTCCAAGCTGTAACATATGTGTCAAATAAAAAAATGGGGCTTCAATAGCAACAATATCTTCCCAATATAAAGTGTCCATATTTGGTGCATCTACCAACCAAATAAAACCATGAATGTGTGTCGATCCTCTATGTTTCCATTCATACCTGCATCGAAGGAAATTGAATATATTAAAAATCAAAATGTATAAAGTGAAAAATATGAAGAGAAAAATAAGAACAAAGAGATGGTAAAATACCTGCACCAAGAATCCGTTATATGCAAACCTTTTCAAGCACCTCTTGAAGGAATGTCTTGAATATATTGTGCATGTATTGTGATGTAATATGTGGATTTGATATGATGTTGTGAACTTTGAATTGGTAGTATTGAGCTAAACTGGTAGAACGTGCAACAAGCATTAGAGCATGCAAATCTAGCCATTTTGTATCAGCTGCAGTAAGGGTAAAGCAAAACGTTGGTGTACTTTGTTGATTGATCATATTAGTTAGTTCAGCCCTACTTTTGTTCCAATATTTTCGTGTTCCATGTAATGAAGATCCAAACCTTGCGACCTGCTCACCAATTTTCTGATTAGGCATGTCTTGCAATTGGTTAACAAGTTCAAGTATTGATGGAGGTAGTGTATCTTCAAGATTAGTTTTAACAAAAACAGAGGCTGTAGCATTACTCTGATGACGCATAATTACATTGTATATGTAGTAGAGGAATTGAGGATCTTGCCCAAATCTGTTGTCATGATAGTGAATTAGGTTAAGTGCATATTCATCCATATCAACCTCATGAATGTGTGGTTGTTTAAGCATTGCTGCACTTGTGGGGAACAAAGTTGGAAAAACCATGGAAATAAGTCCTTCTGTGTTGTACACATTGATAGGTGAAATTCCTATAGGAGGCCAATCAATTGAAGGTGCTACTGGAATATTTGGTATATTTAACAACTGACTAATTTCTTCAACTTTAGTTCTAGCATTAGGTTGTGTTGAAATAAATGAGGAGGATTCAATTTCATAGGGTTGAAATGAATTTGGCGGTTCTAATGTAGAGGACAAGATTTGTTGATGAGATAATGTATCACTGCTATTAACATGCGGAATCCAAGGTGAAATGTCTATTGAGACAAGAGGCAATGAAGATAATGCAACTAATTTGACCTGTACATCCTTGTAGTATGGGTCATTTTCCATTTTGTATTCAAGGGAAGCAAGAACATGTATATGACTAACAAACAATTCATATGGATTGTTTGTAGAGTTACATTTGTGAAAAACAAGGATGTCAAGTTCTGATATTAAATGGGGCAAGTATTTGGCAATCTTGGAAATGTCCTAGGGAAAGCAAATAGTATGTCCAGAATATTTATATTGACCACCATGAGCATGTGTAACTTGTAAAACTAGGTTAGTGAGACTAATAAGCATTTATTCAACCTGTGTAAGTGTTGCGAGTATAGGTGGTTGGATGCCTGGATCCATATTGTTTTCGAATGAAGAGCGATGGCCTTTTCATTCTAGAATACAACGAGAACAAATATATGCATCATGTATTTTTTTCGTTACAATAACAGTATAACATTATTTGCAAATTGAGAAAACATACATATCATGTAGTTGGTCCATTCTTTTACGAAATCGTTGATGTGCATCATCGAGGTGGCTGCTTGATGGATTTAGCATAGATGGTCGAAACGAAGGTCTGTTGAAAGGTTCGGGAAGAGAAAGTGGACTAGACATATCCACAGGTAGTCATGTAGCTTTGTAAAGAAGACATTGTCTCTTGTTGTTTTTATCTCTGTTCTCTACATATACAATTCTTCTTCATGCATTGGCTTGTTCATTGTCATGAGTTGGCATAATGCCTACAACAAAATCATAAAATTATTAACTGCAAAGTTTATCAGTATAAAGAAAAAGACAAAAACAAAAATTAACTCATTGCATGTAGGTAACCAAGAATAAATAAATAATAACCAAATCAACGATAATGTAATTTACATGAGGTCAATTGTAATTTTCTCAAAATTTCCTGTATCAGAAATAGGGAAGCCAACAAATTATTTCAATAGAAACAGGAGTGTACGAGTGTTTGGTTTCTGATATTTTCTCTGGTTTCTTGTTTCCCATATTCGATAATGGGAAATTGGAAATAGGAAATCAACAATATTTAAGGCATAAAAAATGTTGGGCTGAGTATAGACTGATTCAAAATAGATGAAGTAGAGCTTCACAGTGTAACAAATAATTCTGCTAAGCATCTAGAGGCATTCGAAACTGAATTGATGGAGTATACAAGTTATGTCGACACATTTACAATAAAAAGAGAGAATTATGATGAAGTGAAAGCAGTGCTGAATTTAAAACAGTGGTTGAAAAACTTCATTGTCATTAGGTGGCATAATGCCTACAACAAAATCGTAAAATTATTAACTGCAAAGTAAATGGATATAAAGCAAAAGACAAAAAGAAAATATTAACTCAATTGCAATTATCTGGAAATATTTATACAGACATGAGGTTGAAATAATTTCTTTTCTTCTCAATTTTTGATATCCAAAATATCGGGTATCTGAAATATCGAGTATCAGAAATCACGAAGCCAAAAAATTATTTCAACAAAAACATGAGTTTCCGAGTATCTGGTTTCCGATATCAAAAATATCAGAAATCGGAAATAGCGGATACGCAAAATAACCTTAACAAAATATCGAATTTGCGGTTTTCCATATTCGATAATTGGAAATTGGAAATAAGAAATCGCCAACCTTTAAGGAAGACAAAATGTTGAAGTTTTCTGGCCATACAGTTGAAGTTTTTCATTACATGCCCCAAGGAGAAGCACGACTCTGTTTTCCTATTGGAAATTGACTTAGTGTTCAAATACAAATAGTCCTTGAAACTCACTAACACTAAAAACCATTTTCATTATATGCCCATCCAGACTTAAGATCGAAAATGGGTGTTCAATAAGTTTTTTCAAAACCACTCTCTTTCCTTTAGAAGGTAAAAACCAAAGAAATAGTATTTTTTATGGGTTTATATCCAATGAGCTAAGAACGGTTATCACATAGTAGCCTAAAACAATGGTGTAGACATAGCTTGGCATGTTCTTGAATATTTTAGATGCAAAACAAAGTAAAAAAATATTATTGAATTTATTAGATAAAGAAATCATATAAGACAAAAAAATAATATGTTGCTGCAAGTTAATAGTGATAGTAGTGATCTTGCAATAATCACATTAACATAGAGTCAAACAAAATATTGTGAGGATCATTTATTCGAGTAAACTCATTCAACTCATCATTTATTCGGTTCCGAATCTGTATCTCGGACGGCATCCACAAGTATCAACATTTAGGATTGTAGAAATCCTATGTCATATGTTTTCCAATAAATGACATTTCAGATTCTAGAAAATTTACGTGTGAAAATAACGAACATGTTATGACCCTATTTCTGATTTTGTGACATATACAAAAATCGTATGTGTTCAAATACGAACATGTCCATGTTCCTAGTCCCAATATTCGATACTTCCTATTTTCGATATTTTGGAATTCAAAATTTTTGCTTTAGTTATTCCTCCGCTAAGTTCATGCCTATTTTAAATTTGCTCTCTATTATTTTTCATCGGTCTCTCTTTAAATTTCATGGAAATTTGGTGTCTAAACTTGGTTTGAATCTATATATCGACCTGAAAAGCTTGAAACAACAGTTTTTAATTTCATTACCTAAAACAAGTAAATGTGGAAGTAAGCAGACATAATTTATTATTTATATATAAATGTAATTTTGAAAATTGGGGAATCAGAAATCAGGATATAGGGTGTTCCTTATTGGAAAACATAGTTATTAAATTTTGAGAAATTAATAAATAGAAGCACATATTTTGCAAAATCAGAACTTAGGGTGTTCGTTATTGGAAAACATAGGATTTCCGGAATCCGAAATATGAATGATTTGCGGTGAATTTGTTGATGAGGTATTTTCAACCATGACAATTATAACTTTTAGGTTTCCAATTTCAACAATTGATGTTGATTCAGTTGATAGAAGACACATGTATTTTCCTGAGATCATCAAAATATTCATTACAGACAAGTTGAACAAAATATTTTCCTGAGATCATCAAAATTTTTATGTATCAAGTGAAGTTGCTGATGATGTATTTTCAACCATCACAATTACAACTTTTAGGCATGCATTTCCAAAGAACATCTCTGTTCCAATTGAAAGGGTAATAAGTATTGTTTCTTACATATTCTCTGGACTATTTCAACAATTTATGTTGATTTAGTTGTGAGAAGACACAGGTATTTTGATGAGATGCCCATGAGTTGGTTTGCAGCATCATCAAAAGCGATCACACCATGAATATTTCCAGTTACATCTTCCAATTCAACCTTTAGGATATATTGGTAGCCACATTCAGCAAACTCCCCATCACATTTACCACAATGCCAAATGTCTCCAACTTTGTCGGAAATATTTTTCATGCACTGTATACCATCAAAAAAAAGAGGGCATGTAAGGAAATGAAAGTCATCCATGTTAACATTTGTGATGGTTGCAACAAGAGAATGCCAAATAGCTTTTTCAGGTCCTTGAAGAGTTTGTAGCTCATTGCTGGTAATGACCTTCCGACGAGCAGAATTAGAGGCACTGAATTTGCAACTCAAAGACGGAGATGCTGAATGAAATCCATTGTCATTAAACCATATTTGGAGAAATGATGTTTGTTCAATATTTTGGTTTATAAATATAGTAGAGTTCGAAATAGTGCCAACAGATTTTCCATTAAAATCTGTAACACGACCGCCCTTGATCACTACTGCTGGAGGAGTAGGTAAAACATGAAGGTTGGAAAGCTCAAGTCCTTGAATTTGGAAATGCTCTCCCCAAAGTGTTATGTCAATAATGTACACTGACATGTCACGAATTCTAATGGTTCACCTAATAGTTTCAACACCATATCGATTTGGTATCGTGGATGAAGGTGAAACTGAAATGACAAGTCCAAGAAGGTCAACCATGGAATTTACCTGTATAGTTTGAATCTCCTTAATAGTTTTAAAGTTAAATAAACTTAATGGTAATAAGGGATATTCATCTAAGCATTCTTGAATGGTTGATGTAGAAACTAGAAAAATCTTGTCATGGCTTTTCAAATGGTTGAAAATTGGGTTGGATGCTTTAACTGTGCCATCTGATACAATGTACATTATTCCAATTTCTATTTGGTCATAGAAAGAGAGTGCCAATTCATTGAATGCGGATATATGTATTTCATTATGTGAAGCATCAACAAGGTCAAAACCAAACACTTTTACAGATCCTCGTTGGTTTCCATATTCATGTATGTCTGTCTTGGCACTAACTTGCCCTTGAATGTTCCAAACTTTGGTAGAAGAGGAGAGTGATACGAATGGGATAGTCGATCCAGCTAAGAAAGGGTTTTGATTTATTGAGCTAATGTTTAGTGGAACAAAACAACTACTTTGAGAAGGAAAAGCTACAGGTAAGCGGTAAGGTGCAGGATCTCTAATAATTTTTGCATCCACTTTGACAACCTCAACTGCAATCAATGCGATAGTCCTGTGAGATGAATTATATCAGACATGAATGCGAGACAAACATTGAATCCATGAACAATGTGAAACTGATTGAGAGGAAAAGAGAGAGGAAATTGAACGTACATTATATTACGTACAATGTTGCATGAACATTGGGTAATTTTGATTATAGTTCCTTGCTTTAGTTGTCCATTTTCTACAAGATGACTATATATAACTAGAAGAAGTAGATCATGCTTGTGAAGGCTATCCAAAATAGATATTTGAAACCGAATAGATGATGAGTTGAGTGAATTCACTTGGTTTAATGCGGAGACCTGTACTAGCGGAGAAAGGTTGATAGCACCATGTAGCAATAGTGAAATAGAATCTTCAATTACCATAGTCTCCTTAACATAATGGTTATTTTTTCGTGCGAAATGAAACATAGAATGAAAATATAAAATAAAATTGGAATGTATCGTAATCATTTGTCTAGTATAAAATGGATATATAAAAACAAAATTCTTCGCATTAACATATTTCATTGTTCTGGTTATTGTTATTCATTAACATATTTAATTACTCTGGTTTCAATATGTTTAAGCTATAAACGTATAGAATTGAAATTGTATGTGTTGAAATATGAAGATGTCCATTTTCCTATTATCGATTGTCGACATTTTGGAATGCGGAAATGTATGTTCTGCGTTTTCCAATAAGGAACATGCTATATTATGTTTTCCAATTTTGCAACATATCCAGAAATCCAATGTGTTCAAATAGGAACATGTTGATGTTCCTATTTCTGATTTCTGACATTTAGAATTGAAAATGCCCAATTTTACCTAATTTAAACTCAAGTTCAAACAAACCAAATATCCTAAATGAAAAAACTCATGACAATTTTTTCTCGCAAGTGTATTGATCTGATTTTCGATTTTCAAATGTAGAAATCCAAAAAACATTTGTCTCATTTATTTTTATCTTATTTCCCAATTTCTAATCTGTATATAAATTTGAATAAATAACATTTGAACTCAAATACATTTTTAATTTGTTTACGTTTTGTGAACTTAGAAAAGCATATTTTTCGATTTTGGGACATTTACAATTGCAGAAATCGTATGTTCTATGTTTTCAAATAACCGACATTTCAGATTCCATAAATTGAACATATTCAAATACGAACAAGTCTGTGTTCCTATTTTAAATTTTTGACATTTCGAAATTGGGAAATTTAGGTCTTATGTATTGCAACCCGCAATCAGAAGATGTATGATTTTGCAACATACATCAAGGAAACAAGGCAGTAAGAATCAATTGAAACACATGAAGGGTGTTTCACCATCTCATAAGGAACATTTTAAATTAGGCAAAAAACTTATACCTAACATTTTATTGATAGGCATGGCATAACCAATACATTGCACAATCTTTTTGCAACAAAGAAAGAGTCACATTCAATTAAAACACAGCAACGATGTTTCACCATCTAATAAGCAGACTAAATGAAGAAGTAAGCAATACCTGCAAATTTAGCGAGGTTCAAATTCTTCTGATTTTGTGAGTGACATAAATCCTATGTTCAAATACAAAGATGTCCATGTTCCTATTTCCTATTTTCGACACTTCGGTGTTTGGAAATCTATGTCCTATTTTGTAGCAATAACGAACATGCTATATTTTGATATCAAATTTTACAACATATCAAGAAATAATATGTGTTCAAATAGGAACATGTCAATATTCCCATTTCAAACATTTCGGATTTCCAAATCGCGATTTTCATGCTTTATTTTCACTGTTCTTATTATTTTCACAAAACTTATTCCTACGATAAGTTTATGCCTATTTTAAGAATCAAATGAAACATAGGAAGGGTGTTTCACCATCTCATAAGGAACATTTTAAATTAGGAAAAAAACTTATACCTAATATTTTATTGACAGGCATGACATAACGAATACATGCCACAATATTTTTGTAACAAAGCAAGCATCACATTCAATTAAAATGCAGCAACGATGTTTCACCATCCAATAAGAAGACTAAATGAAGAACTAAGGAATAGCTGAAAATTTAGCAAATTTAGAAAACTTCAAAATCTTCTAATGGAAATTCAGAGCGCAGATGGAACACAACAAAAAGTAATAAATAGTGAGTACCTGAAGGCCTCTTTATATGTGGAAAGCAAAGGTGGTATAGCAGCGAAAGCGATAAATGAAATATTGTAAGAAGATCTTGTAGATTGTCATTATATAAGGAAAATTGAAGATACATCCCCATGTTTATCAGAAATAATAGGGTTTATTGCATTAATGGAACAACAATGCATTGATGAATCATTAATGTGAATGAAGAGACATGGGCAAAGTTTCTTTGATCACCTGAACCAACAGTCAAACAAAACCATGACCAAATTGACACCTAACTGAGATTCTAAACGCACAAAAGCGCTGCAGAAAATCATAGCGTAAACCCAAAAAAATTGAAACTCAAAAAATCTTAGCAAGGGAAAAATATTCACAAGAGCTATTCGAAATTGAGAGAAATGAACTGCAAAATTGTCCAAAAGCCCCAATTGAAAATAATTTCCAGCACCATTCGTTTAGGACAACATATAGAACTTTAGTGAAAACACGGAAGCCACCTGTCGAAAAAACACGGTAAACACCAACTAGAAAGAAGGATCTGTAATTGAAAATAAATCCATTGATTCCATCAATCCATTAAAGCATAGAAACAGATAGAATTGTCATGAAAACATGCAATACACCTGGTGAAAAAAGACGGTACCAATCAAATCCATACGAACATACAGAATAAAGCTTGAGCGTTTTTAGAATGTGTACTTAACCGATGAACTCCATGCCACCTTTTTCCTCACCTAAATTCCATGCTCTGTCCCTACCCAATTACGGGATATAAGAACGGAAAAATTTAACCACAACTTGACATAACAAAATTAAAAATTGGCAATTACCGCTATGATTGCAGAAACACCATATGATCTGATTTCGGATTCCGCAAGATGCGATTTTCGACATTTTCAATATATGAAGTTTCCTATTTTCAAATAAAGAAACATCGAAGATAGTATTTCTGACTTTCGACGTTGGCGTATCGCAAATAGGTGTGAAAACCCTGTGTAAACTACGTGAAAAAAACAACCATTAAAAAAACAATCGGGTCTGAATTTGACAATTTTTTATTTTCCTTGCCATAAAAAAATTTGTATTTGTGAGTTTTCAGTTTGGTACTTGCTGCAATAACCTGAATTTTCTCTATGGTTCTTTAATCTCCGTCAAATCTAGAGCCAGACCAAAAAAAAAAAAGAACCCAGAGCCAGTTTAAGATAAGCATGGACTTGGCAGAGGAAGAGATTATGTGAAAAGAATACAAATAGACAGAATAAAGGATGACACAAAAAACCAACCAATCAACTCCATGCCACCTTGTTCCGTCCCGTTCGGATCACGGGATACAATAACCAGAAAGTTTAACGAATAATCTCGCCAATAACCAGGCGACACATGTCGAGATATTAATAGCCAGGGAGACGAGGAATATTTTGGGGCAACTTCTTTCATTGAGAAAATGCCTACGACATAATTAGTATTTTAACTTTCTTGTATTAATGAAAGTAAATAGAAATAGACTTTCTATATCACATATTAGGCATGGTAGAAATAACAAATAATAACAATCTTACTAAGATATAATAACTTAGCTATTGATAAACTCAATACGTCTACATGAATTAATCAGTTTACCCAATAAATCTTACCTGAATTAATTGTTCTATCTTTTAGTGGAACTAGATAACTGATATATTATTATTAATTTAATAGCTAATACATTCTACTTTTTTAATTATCAATACATATTAAACTTTTAATTCAAACCTTGTAGTATCTTAATTATATTGTCCTATTAACTTACTTGTGTTCATTGCGATATACTAATCATTTTTACTAAGCCCAGTACTTTGATACGCTAGTATCGCCACCATAACTGCCACACTATACATTTTCGAGAAAATTTTCCAGATGAATCCATGCAGAGAGATGCATTTCTATGTTTGCGTGTATCTGTTTGCTAGTTTTTTTCGTGTAATCCGATGACATAGGTCCAATGAGTGGAAGGGTAATGATTCCATTTAATGAATGAGATCAAATTTATTTAATTTTTAAATATTTATATCAGAAACTTCATTTTCATCACCTCACATGCTTGACCATGTTTATATATATATATATATATATATATATATATATATACTTTTTTTCCTAAGTAGTTTTCTTCATATACCATTTCTTTAACATATATAAAACTCTTTTGTTTGTTCAACATTTGTTTGTAAATACCATAGGATTGTTTATTTATAACCAATATTTCGAGGGTTGAAATAGTAGAAAATCTAAATTTATCTCTGGTCTACTAGAATTTAACGGGGTAGCTACTACAATTTCCTATATATATTTATGTCTAATAGATTAATGTAGCCTTAAAATTTCATGGTAGTTCTAGGTGAAAAAAAGCCCTTTAAGGTCTCGGTGTTTGAGCGAGTGGCTCTAATACCATGTGTATTTTCCATCAGTTCGAGATGGACACTTAAGTTCAGGTCATTGTTGATTTGTATCTATCTAGATCTTCTAAAGAGTTGTTTTGTGAAAATAACAAAAAAATTAATGTTTACCATTCTGTTTATCAAAATTGTTCATTATTTTTTTAGTTCAACCTGATATAAAAGATTTATGCATTTTTTAACTCGATAGAAATTTCTAATAGCAGGTAATTTGCATTTCGTCCATATTTCTAACAACACTAGGAACAAAATAACATGAAATTCATTTTCATTTCAATTTTCAGTACTAAAGATTAGAGAGATTTAATTAAGTAGAATACCTAGTTTTTCTGTAGATTGTAGTAGGAATCTTCAGGTTCCTGTATATGCTCCTCACCAAACCTTAGCAACTAAAATAGATAAACCACGCTTATTGTGTTGGCCCTAGGAAATTAACGGATTTCCTAGCCCTTGAGCCCTACATTTTCATAATCCAAATAACAGCTTTCCTTAGTTCCAAAGTCTTTCAACCTTGGTACATTTTTCCCTCTTCTTTTCCCGTTTCCACCTCCTCAATCTTAGAGTTAACACCCTCCTCGATAATTCCTCCTTTCTCCTTCCAACCACTAAGTCCTATTTTCCTCGAAGTAAATGT
>LPNX010670677.1:295792-318192 GCA_001517045.1 Pseudotsuga menziesii
TTGGGTTCTTCACGAGACGGTGGTTGTCTTAAATATGTTATCCAATCTAGATTCAATGTCCCACATGGTAAGAAATTAATGACAATTATCATTTTAATGAAATCCTATCTTATCTTGTTTGGTAAATTTCAATAATTAAATATCCTTGCTAACTTTTACATGAAATGCTTCAGTCAATCCTAGATCAATAATTACTTAACTCAATAATTCAACATGATCTAAAAGATTTATGCACTTTTTAACTTGATAGAAATTTATAATAGCAGTTAATTTGCATTTCGTCCATATTTCTAACAACACTAGGAACAAAATAACATGAAATGCATTTTCATTTCAATTTTCAGTACTAAATATTAGAGAGATTTAATTAAGTAGAATACCTAGTTTTTCTGTAGATTGTAGTAGGAATCTTCAGGTTCCTGTAGATGCTCGTCACCAAACCTTAGCAACTAAAATAGATAAACCACGCTTATCATGTTGGCCCTAGAAAATTAACGGATTTCCTAGCCCTTGACCCCACATTCTCATAATCCAAATAACATCTTTCCTTAGTTCCAAAGTCTTTCAACCTTGGTACATTTTTCCCTTTTCTTTTCCCCTTTCCACCTCCTCAATCCTAGAGTTAACCCTCTCCTCTATAATTCCCCCTTTCTCCTTCCAACCACTAAGTCCTATTTTCCTCCAAGTAAACGCCCCCCCCCTTTCCAGTCTTATAAAACCTTCCTAAATACCTTTTTCCTCCTATAGAATCCTTCAGACTTACTCCACCAACCCGCACAAAATCCCACAATTCCCAAAATATTTATTCACTTCCTTGTTTAAAATTTCAAATCATAATATATATATATATTGTTGATGTAATTGTAACTTTGGAATGTATTCATCCGTATTTCTTATGTATTGTAACCTGATGTTTATTTCAGGATGTATTGTAATGTATTTGATTCATGTCATGCCCCGATGTTCTGATCGGGAAGTTTCTATAATGAGAAAGTCATTTCAAGTCATTGTGGGTAACCCTCCTATTGGTCAAGGGTTAAAGTCCCCACAGTTGTGGAGCCCTTGGGTTATTAGACTATCCTAGTGAATTCGACCCTAGGTGAGTCATTGTAAGTTGGGGCAATAGTCCCCACCATTGTGTTACCCTCCTATTGGTTAGAGGAAGCAAAGTCCCCACAAGTGGTGGGGCAGTAGGGTTATTAGACATTGCTAGAGATGTCGGCTGTAGTAAGTAATTGTTAAGTGAGGACGACATGTTGGAGTGCACTTCAAGTGAACGAAAGAATATAAATAGAGAGTGAGAGCCTCTCTATTTATCACTTGCAACACTCACACTCACTCATTGGGGGCGCATGAGTGAGAGGAGAATCTCTCTCAGTGTGAGAGAGAGAGACTGTTGCTGTGTGGAGATCATCTTACTGTTTTGGGGATTTTACTATTTTGGTGCTGATTCTATCTCTGAGGAAGTTGCGGGGTTTTCTCTTTTATGGTTTCCCCAAGGAAAACTCTTTGTGTCTCTTGTCTCTTTTGATGTGCTTATCTTTTATTGTTGTGCTTGTTATTCTCTCAGTTAAAAGATCCTAAGATCATAATGCTTGCTTATATGATGAAAAACTAACATGGTATCAGAGCTAACCTGAGAAGAATACATTGTGCAGCTACAGAAGCTAGGGCTTCTTAATTATTGGGTCTCTCTCCATAATCCATCAGCAAAAATATGCTAGGTTGACTCTCCACTGAAGGGCGCATCTTTCTGTCGAAGAGGAATTTGATTCCGAGCATTTTCAGTTTTCGATGCAGAAATTAGGGCTTTCTACAAAAGAGGAATTTTTGAGTGAGACTAGCATAGGATTTTTCTCCTCATAAAAACTGAATTTTAGAGACCTGGATCAAGAAATTTGGTTGGGTACAACTACGGGAAAGTCAAACCCTAGTTTGACCCCGAGCTAGGAAAAACCCTAAATACTAAAACTGATAAGTCTCAGAAGCTGAAAATTGAAGGTATCGAAGATAAAATCCAGATGAAAACTGTGTCCACAAATCAGCCTTAGATTCGCTATATTCTGGGAGATATGATCCCTCCAAGTTAGGGTTCCAGCCTCTTCAAGAATTCATCCCTAAACAGGACACCTGGGGAAAATTGCAATATCTTGAGATATAGAGGTCAAAATGGAATTCCTGAAGATGTTCCAAAAAGCATACGGACTATAATTTTGGTTTTTCGAAGATCAGACTCAGAAGATGAACCAGTGACACGTGGCATTCCGTACAACTTCATTGTTCTGAACAGTCCTGTAACAGGTCACCTTGGGAAAAGGATAATAAATCCCAAATGGTAAAACCAATTCTAATGAAACCTACGATTTTAGATCAGTCACAGGTGAATTTACCTCAGTGAGAAATTTCAGATATAAAGGATCAGTAATTTTGGAGATATCACAGAAATAGTAACAGGCATTTATGTAGAAGAAATTGGAAATCTAGGGCTTCCTGTTCCGGGAGATTCCCTCCACTGTTTTCATAAAAGGAGTACATTGGACAACTCCATTTGAAGAGATATATCTTTCTATCCATTCAGATATGAAATATTCCAAGTTTGGAAAATTAGGGTTTCTATGACAAACCCTAGATCAGCCAGCTCCGGAACCAGGACAAACACCTCAAATTGGTAAGATCTAAATCCTTTGCTATTTTCATTTGAGGTTCTCATTTCAAAGTGATCTATCACATCAGCTTGATGATAAGATTGTTTAATTTGAAAACTTCCAAGAATGGAATTATATGATCTCTCTAAAGAAAATGAATTGGACACCTACATGAGTAGAAAGGTTCCAGTTCCAGAGGGAGATGAGGCTAGAAGCCTTACACAAGAAGAACATGGTCAAGGCCAAGAAGATCATTGCTGATTCAGTCATGAATCAACTTGTATTACAAGTGTCTCCCTAAAGACACTAATGATGTTTTTGATTCCTTGACCAAGCTATTTGAAGGGAAGAACAGAAATCAGAATATGACCTTAAGAAACCAGTTGAAGAATGTGAAGATCCATAATGTAGAGACCATGTAGTCATAAGGGTCTCTCAAATCAAAGAACAACTTGAAGCGGAAGTGAAGAATGCAGAAGTGGTGATGGCCACCTTGAATGGACTCCCAGGATCATGTGATTCATTCATGCGAGGAATATGTGCTAGAAGGAAGTGATTACTTTCAGCAGACTCCGAAAAGAAGAAGAAGCTTGACTCATAAGAAGAGAATAAAAGATGGAAGCAATTGAAGATCAAGCTCTCACCTTCCAAAGAATATCCCCCAAGCAATGAGGAATACAAAGGACTCAACTCTAGAAGAACCTCTTATCCATCCTAGCATTTGTATAAGAAACGATGCTATCATGAATGAAGAAGACGATGAAGATGAAGACTCAAGAAGGAGTATACCCATGAAACAAATAAAGATAAGTATTCAATTGTCATTTCATAATATTGTTTTGTTATGCATTTGTTTATATTTAGTTGATGTATCATGCATGATAGGATGTTTGCATTAATGACAGTATACTACTAATATGCATGTGATGGGTAAGTAGCTCATGGTGCTATAGAACTCTCCATTGCTACTTATCTAGAATGAAACCTCTTTGCTGACATATTGGATTAGTGCACAATCGCAATGTTGTCCTAGTAGAGATGGAAGGCATCTAGAAAGTTTCAGTGAGATATGGATGAATGTTGTATTGGATAAAGTAGTTGCATGAATGATATATTTATGCATAAGTATTTGCCAGTATGAATATTCCTTATGAAATGTTCTAACCATACAACTGCATTTGACTTGTAGGAAATATCGCATATATAATCACCTATAAGCAAAGAAGAATGAAGACTTGTTCCAAAGAACAAGGGACGACAGTTCAAAGACAAAGAATAATACGACGAATGTAGTGACATCATTGATGCAAAACCTTCCAGCCATGAATAAGTAACCAAGAAGAAATGGAAGACCAGTTCAAGAAGAATGATGTCTAGGATGCAGTATCGAGACCTGAAGAGAAGTTCGTAGTTCCATCATGCAGTAGATAGAAACATCGTAGGATACAAAGCAAGACTCGTAGCACGAGGCTTCTCATGAAAATAAGGCATAGACTATGAAGAGACATTTGCAGCCACTAAAAGTGAAGTCACATGACATGCATAATCATGTGTGCAAATGAAAGAAGGCATTGTACGACTTCAGAAGACACGCATGGAATAACACATACATGATGAGCCTGATGAAGATCTTAACCTTCGCTACAAGGTTGAAGATACAAGTCTATACACTAGATGGTCACATAGAATATTAGTAGCATAGGAAGCTACTTGTCACTCCAGTACAGAATGTTTTCAGTGCATAGAGCACAAAAGACAGAGCAAGTATGATGCTTCGCTTCAGAGGGAGTGAGTACAGAATATCTTGAGGTTCGACATGGTATGATAGGATGGGCAGATTACTGATGACTCTAGGCTTTACTGAGAGTAAAGTGGATTCCAACCTTTGCTTCAAGGCAGAAGACCAGTGATGCTCCTGTTATGTGTCGATGCATTATTTTCTAGGCATAGAGGTGTGGACAAGGGAAGTATGCAGTAGATATCCTGAATAGGTTCAGGATGATGGACTGCAAGATTATGGCCACACCTATGGCATCAAACTTGAAGCTATTGAGTGATGCTTCATCAGAGACGGTTGATGCTACGATGTGTCGTCAGATGATTGGTTCCTTGATATACCTAACGAACACGAGACTAGACATTTGCTTTGCTGTGAACACCTTGAGTGAGTACTTGACAGATCCGAGAAGTGTTCACTTGACTGCTGCAAAGCATATTCTGAGGTACCTAAAGGGTACAGTTGATTATGGGCTCAAGTATGATACGAATTAGAAGATTAACGTATAGGGCTATGTGGATTCGTATTGGGCAGGAAGTGCCATTGATAGGAAGAGCACTTTGAGGTGTTACTTCAATATGAGATCAGGTGTGATCTCTTGGTTTGACAGGATGGAGTCCTGCATGGTGCTGAGTAGAGCCGAGGAAAAAGATGTTTCCACTTGTGATTTGGGAGGTAGTATGTTTCTTTTGAAAAACTACTATTTGATTTGATTGATCTGACTTGCATTTTGGTATGATGTAGAGAGGAGCAGTGAAGCTCCAATTTGTGATGCAGATCAAGATCTCTCAAAAGAGGGAGTTCTAGCATAGCTGGTGAGACAGGTTGTCCGAGCATAAATCCTGGCAAAGCTCGTAGGTTGCTCAGACGTAAACAGTCCTATAGGTTGTCCTCGGATGTAATTGGTCCTGGAAAAGCTCGCAGGTTATCCTTGGACGTAATCAGCCCTGATGTGATTCTATGCTAGAAACGGCGAGACTGAAGTTCAAGTACTTCATGGAGAAGCTTGGTGTTCTCCAGATCGAGGTTCCCTCCAAGAGAAAGTGATGAGACCCATAGCCATTCTGACATGGTGAGAGGATTGGTTCCTTCCATGGTCAGATGTAAGGGCTGAGCCATTCTGTCATGGTGATAGGGTTTCTCCCTTCCATGACAGATATGAGTGCTGGCCATTCTATCAAGAAGGACAGATGTAAGGGCAAATACCATTCTAGGAATGGAGGCACCTAGTCAGTTACTAGGATCACTTAGTGTAGGACTGAGTAGCCATTCTGATGTGATAGAGGGATGTGTTCCCACTTGATCAGATGTAAGGGCTGAACCATTATGTCATGGCTAAAGGATTAAGTTCCTTCCATGTCAGATGTGAGTGTTGGTCATTTCGATGAGCAGGTCGGATGTAAGGGCAACTGTCATTCTCTAGGAGAATGGAGGCACCTGGTCAGTTACCAGGTAGCTCAGTCGAGGACCGGGGGCCATTATGATATGACTGCTAGGATGTGTTCTCGTAGGATCAGATGTGAGTGCAAGCCCTTCCATCACTGTGATAGGATGTGTTCCTGTCTAGATGGATGTGCCCTTTTGACGAGTAGGTCAGATGTAAGTGCTGAAATCTTCCATCACTGTGATAGGATGTGTTCCTGTCTAGATGGATGTAAGTGCAGAGCCTTTCTGGAGCAACTGAGGGATGTGTTCCCACGTGCTCATATGTAAGTGCTGAAATCTCTCATCACTATGATAGGATGTGTTCCTGTCTGGATGGGAGTCTTCCATCACTGTGATAGGATGTGTTCCTGTCTAGATGGATGTGCCCTTTTGACAAGTAGGTCAGATGTAAGTTTTGAAATCTCTCATCACTATGATAGGATGTGTTCCTGTCTGGATGGGAGTCTTCCATCATTGTGATAGGATGTGTTCCTGTCTGTATGGATGTGCCCTTCTGATGAGTAGGTCAGATGTAAGTGCTGAAATCTTCCATCACTGTGATAGGATGTGTTCCTGTCTGGATGGATGTGACCTTCTGACGAGTAGGTCAGATGTAAGTGCTGAAATCTTCCATCACTGTGATAGGATGTGTTCCTGTCTAGATGGGAGTCTTCCATCACTGTGATAGGATGTGTTCCTGTCTGGATGGATGTGCCTTTCTGATGAGTAGGTCAGATGTAAGTGCTGGGCAAAGACCTACATGATGGGTAGGCCTACAACCAGCATGAAAAAGGGCTGGCTCTGTAGAACTTCCTGTGATGAGAAGGATCATGAGATAGCACCAGGGATGATCCAGATCGAGTGATGATCGTGATCCAGTGATGATAGCTAGTGATGATCCAGTTCGAGTGAGGATCTAGATCCAGTGAAGATGATCCAACAGAGATGATCTAGATCAAGAGATGATCCAGATCCAGTGATGATGTTCCATGATGATCCAGATCAAGTGATGATCTAGATCCAGTGATGATGTCCAGTGATGATCCAGATCCAGTGATGATTCAGATCCAATGATGATGATCCAGATCGAGTGATGATCCAGATCCAATGATGATGATCCAGATCCAGTGATGATGATCCAGATCCAGTGATGATCTAGATTCAGTGATGATGATCTAGATCGAGTGATGATCCAGATCCAGATGAAGATGACTTACAGATAAATATGAATTGAAGATGAAGATGACTTTGAAGATGACGAAGACCTAACGATGACCCAGATGATACAGAGAAGAAGACTTGTGCTAATAAATTGTGTCGAGAGAATACCTTTCGAGTTAAGAGGGAGTGTTGATGTAATTGTAACTTCAGAATGTATTCATCCGTATTTATTATGTATTGTAACCCAATGTTTATTCCGGGATGTATTGTAATGTATTTGAGTCATGTCATGCCCCGATGTTCCGATCGAGAAGTTTCTATAATGAGAAATTCATGTCAAGTCATTGTGGGTAACCCTCCTATTGATCAAGGGTTAAAGTCCCCACAGTTGTGGGGCCCTTGGGTTATTAGACTATCCTAGTGAAGTCGACCCTAGGTGAGTCATTGTAAGTCGGGGCAATAGTCCCCACCATTGTGTTACCCTCCTCTTGGTCAGAGGAGGCAAAGTCCCCACAAGTGGTGGGGCAGTAAGGTTATTAGACACTCCTAGAGATTTCAGCTCTAGTAAGTAATTGTTAAGTGAGGCCGACATGTTGGAGTGCACTTCAAGTGAACGAAAGAATATAAATAGAGAGTGAGAGCCTCTCTATTTATCACTTGCAACACTCACACTCACTCATTGGGGGTGCATGAGTGAGAGGATAAGCTCTCTTAGTGTGAGAGAGAGAGACTGCTGCTGTGTGGAGATCATCTTACTGTTTTGGGGCTTTTACTGTTTTGGTGTTGATTCTATCTCTGAGGAAGTTGTAAGGTTTTCTCCTTTATGGTTTCCCTGAGGAAAACTCTTTGTGTCTCTTGTCTCTTGTGATGTGCTTATGTTTTATTGTTGTGCTTGTTATTCTCTCAGTTAAAAGATCCTAAGATCATAAAGCTTGCTTATATGATGAAAAACTAACATATATATATATATATATATATATATATATATTGTAGGCATTGTCTCGAGCAGTTAAATGCCATTGAGGTCAATTAAATTTAATTGAGTGACTTGATTGCACATTCATTGATAGTTCTAGATATATTCATTTCGGTTCTTCACAAGACGGTGAGATAATTGTTAGTCCCACTCACCATTTTAAACATTAAATATCTTTGGATAAAATAATAATTTAATAGTTATTATTATTGAACTTTCGGGTTGGTAGTTGTGGTTGTCTTAAATATGTTATCCAATCTAGATTCAATGTCTCACATGGTAATAAATTAATGACAATTATTATTTTAATGAAGTCCTATCTTATCTTATTTTGTGAAGTTAAATAATTAAATATCCTTCCTAACTTTTACATGAAATGCTTCAGTCAATCCTAGATCAAGAATTCATATAATTATTTTGTTAATTGTCTATGCTTTATAGTAAAGGACAATTACCATTATGAAATTAATTAAATAATTATTATTATTATTATTGATTAATAATTAATGCAATAATTATTTCTTTAATTGAAAAGTACCTTAGTACAAACACATTATTCTTGCATTTATAAACAAAGCATCGTTAAGGGTTTTAAACAATCATGGTAAACAATTAAATAACATAGTTCTATTTCTGCATATGGAACAATATCTATGTTTGTTGCATATGGAACAATATCTATGTTTATTCATGACAATCCTAATCGACAACACTTAGTCAATCACTTATTAACATGTTCACATATTGTTAATAACTTAAATGTTAATTATTTATATTGGATCAATGCACAATTATCTTAGTTATTCTCAAGCTTATACAATTATTTAACATGTCGAGTATTCATATATCGATACTAGCGTGCATGTGCAAGGTGTGCATGCATGGCCAGTGCATGCACAGGTCGAACATGTACTATAAACATACATCATCTTTCCTACGCATAACTGCTTACTAATACTAATAATCCTTCACGCAAATAGAACAATTATACATATATGATATAATTGTTTTAACACTCTCAGTTATTTAATAGTTACTCCATTTTATGATTTCATATCGTATCTTTATGTTCTTATTAACTTAACCAGTTAACTAAGATGGGTATCGACTACCAGTAACTCGGTATCAGGAAATACCCAACCCTCAACAAAACTAATTAACACATCCTCCCATCCTAACCTATGTCTGCATCTTCCCTATTCTTCCTCTGCTAGTAACAAACTGGACTTCGAATTCACTGACCTGCCCACATGAAGAACCTCAGAGTGGTAGCGTCAGCTCTATAGTGGACCTAGTCTCTCCTATCAAAAATCCAACCATCATCATCACACCAACATGGGGAGCGTGTCTCAACACGACCCTCCCATGACTCCGGGTATCATGTAACCTAGGGTGGGAAATACTTCCATCCCTCTCAACATATTGGGCCTATACCCCATCAATTTATACTCTGCTTCTATCAGGATTATTGGATTGTGTCATCGTGTCATCATTTTGGTTGCTAAGGTTTACCACACAACAAGTTTTTATTCCACATATCATATCAACTATTCAGCTATCACATAGCTCTAGTGTCTTTTGGGTTAGTACTTCACAAAATACACAATTATAACAAGTAATTCCACTTGATATTCAGTTGATCCTCATCATCATCCTTATTATTCTTTCATGTAATAATTTAATTCATCACACGTACACATGACATGTAATAATTCAATTGATCACCTCGTAAAATGGTATCCATGTACTGCATCATATATTTCACATTGTATCAATGACAAGATTTAAATATATACTCTTATTGTAAAAGAAAGGACTCCCATGATAATCATAACAATGTAACTGCATAAACATAGGAATTTAATAATCATGATGACATCGTAATCATAGTAACATCATTATCATAGTGTCACAATAAACATAGTAACATCATAATCTAGGTCCATCATGTCATAAATGAAGCTCACTCGGCCAAGCTGAGTCGAAAAGAAAATGAGAAAAATAAAGTATAGTGTGTCTAGTTGATAAATATGCCTAATGAAAATATGGGGTGTTACAGGTATGATTGGGATTGCTTGGGATCAATTATCGTTTATAGAACTTGAATGAGTTTCTTGAATCTATCATTGCATTTAAAAGGTCCCTCAACTTTGTGCATTCACCCTTAATATGTTTAATAGATTCAGACAAATTTTATTATAAATTAGAGATATATTATATAATAACTAATATTCTAATCACCACCCGTTATTACAATCACTATAACAAGGAGTATTGTTGGTTCTATGTTAATGGTAGCATTGTCCCTGGTATTATGTTATGGAAAGAGGAGTGCCTCTATTAATGAACCATGTAAGACTGGTAAAACAAACATTGGACAACTACGTACCACACATACACACACATAGGCTTGAGATCAATCATCTTTTATAGAACATGAAAGAATTTCTTGAATCTACCATTACATCTAAAAAGTCCCTAACTTTATGCACTCACCCTTGATATGTTTAACATATTCAAATTAATTTTGTTATAAATTTGAGATATATTATGTAATAATAATTTTAATATTCTAATCACCACCCCTTATACCACATTTCTAATGAGTATTGGTATAAAACAATCCTTTCAAAACTACGTACCCTATGAATGAACTAAGTATGTCTGATAAAACAATCCTTTGAAAACTGCGTACCCTATATATATATATATATATATATATATATCTAGAGAGAGAGAGAGAGAGAGAGAGAGAGAGAGAGAGTTGTTGCCATGAATAATTCGATACTCAAAGGTGGATATTAGATGGGTGTATTTGTTTGGTACCAATAATCGGATTTAAAGCTCAAAACTTTTATACCTCGGCACTTGACTTGGATTGAGGGTGATTGTGTGAAAACAGAATGTTAAAGTATTAATTCCTACTTTTTTATTTATTAAATATTTAAGTACATTTTACTAAATCTAGGAATTTGTTTTCTACTAATCATTTAGTAAGTGATTTACAATTCATATATTACTACTCTTGTTAAGATTGAGTTTCTAATTTCTAATTTCTAGAGGCGGAGTACTTTTTATATCCGAGCATAGTTTTTGATTCTTCCTAAAAAGAAAAGTAGAGGATTTTTATAGCTCGATTTTCTATCAATTTGTGTTAAGATTGAGTTTCTAATTTCTAGAGGCGGAGTAATTTTTATATCCAAGCATAGTGTTTGATTCTTCCTAAAAAAGAAAAGGAGAGGATTTTTACAGCTCGATTTTCTATCAATTTGTATATATTTTTAGCTCGACATAATTGCTTAAATGATATGTACATGATTTGTAATGTCATCTTTTAACTTATATTTTTTAAAAAATTAATATGTCAAAGCTGTAGATAAGTTTATTCTTGTAAGTTTAAAGAAAAGTTAATAAGAAACTTGTTTGCACATAAAATAATTTAACAATAACTACATAATTTTTGGAAAAAAAATGAACATAATATACACATAATGCACTATGGCACACACACACACACACACACACACACACACACACACACACACATATATTGAAAAATTCAAATATTTAATAATTTTCAGAATAGACCATTGAAATTTTTAATTGGATTTCATAGATATGTGTGTGCATATAAACTTTCTTTTACTGCATACAAAAATAAAATAAAAAAACAAAAATACCCTTTTGAAGAGGACATATTGATGTTCGACATATATATTTTTGAAATTTTTTGGTTTAGTATTTTTTATGTTCTTGATTTTTCTTTGCATTGATTCGCAGTTGTGGACATGGTTTTGAAAGTGTAAGTTTAAAAATAAATAAATAATTAAAAAAAATTATATGAACTCAGAAAACCGCATATTATATGCCAATCGATGGGTGATTCATTGACAAATCTATCAGTATGAAGTCTGCCACTTAAGGTGCATCTAAAGAGAGAGTTTAGGCCTCATAAAGAGGCTAGTAAAATTAACTTTTTAGAAATGAGAGCTAAAATCCTGTTTTAAAGCCCTTTATAGAGCTAAAATTCTGTTCTAAAGCCCTTTATCGAGCTATTAGCTCAATCGAGGTCTCTAAAACCCTTGATCTAAGGTTTTATGTATTTCTTTAAATACCTCAATAGAGGGTTTAAGTATAGTCAAAATAAAAGCTTAATCGAGCTATTTAAATAGCTCGATCAAGGTATTAATTTAAAATTGTTAAAATTTTATACGTAAAAAAATAAAATAGATAAATTTAAATAGTTCTAGGTCGATTGAGAGATTAGGTCAATCAAACTATTAGCTCGAACAAGCTATTTAAATTAATATATATTTTTTAATGTATAAACTTTAATTTTTTATTTTTTTAATTTATTTTATTTAAACATTAATTAATTATATTATATAATAAAATTTCATAATATTTTATATAGAATTAGATGGATCCAAAAATATTTGAAATAGTTGGGTTTTAAATGCAATGTATTATTATCGAGTTTAAAACAAAATAAAAAATATATAATAATCATAAAAAAAATTACATGTCAAAAATAATATTAATTCAAATGGCTTGATCGAGTTGTTGATCTAATAGTTTGATTCAGTTTTAGCTAACCTTCCATCCAGCTCCAATGCTTAATCAAGGGTTATTTAAACTCTCGATTGAGTTATTGAAAAAATCTTGATCGCAAGTTTGTTTAAGCTTTCGATCAAGTTTTTGAAAGATCGATTGAGAGCTTAAATAACTCTCGATCAAACTCATGTTTTATGCTATACGTGCCCCACATGTTGCCAAAAAGTGTTAACCATCTTCATAAAATCACCCAACATAGGTTACATACCCTCCACCTTTACACATTATCAAGGAAATATTTCCCATTACAATGCACGATCCACCATAAATGTCACTCCTTTCATCCCTTCCATCATCGTAAATGAGCTATGTCACATTACTATGCACTCAAGGGTTGGGTCAAGATGCATTGGAGTTAATACCTAGGGTGTTATCCCCATATGTAGCATGCAATTAAAACCAATGTTTTTATTTTGGAGTTGGCCTTGGTAGCATTATGTAGCTCGAGTGACCTTCGTTTGCATAATGAATGGTATGTTGATGGGTGTAAGACTTAGGATAACCTTTTCGTTTATCGTAATGTTACATCCCCATGGTTAGTGTGACGAGACCATGTTTGCTAGCTTGTGTATGGGCTCACGAGTCACAAGTTGGCGTGTTATTTGGAAATGGACCTTGGTAATGGGACGTGGTTCTTGGAACCTATATATTGATAATAAAATGAGTAAATTAACTCGTTGGTTATGCAGAGGTTAGAGTCATTTTTAAGTATGTTATAAATCAAAATAATAAGCAATTATATAAGACATATTGTACGCTACTTTTAAGTTTAAAGAGAAATGTGGTGTAAAAAAGATTTAGAGGCTAAAAGTAAATTAAGATATTAGAAGGAGGTCATCAACCCTACTCTAGAAGATCAAAAGTATCTCTCTGTTTTAACTAGTTCAAAGAAAAAAACTAAGATAGCCAAGATAAAAACGAACTCTCATGAGCTCCGTAGTGAAACAGGTCGTTGGGAAGTTCCTAAAACACCATGGGTGGAAAGGATCTTCCATCTCTGTGAGAATATAAAAATTGAGGATGAAAGTCACTTCCTCTTAGAGTACCCTGCGTATACCCACATTAGATCTCAGTTTCATAATATGTATTGCAATATCGACCTTCCTAGCCTTTTAACTTGTCAAAATTATAGTGAGCTTGAGACGCTTCTCTCCAAGCTCTTTGAGCATAGAAATACAAATTTAAAAAAAAAAAAAATCGTTTCTTTAGGTCCAATAAACCAAAGCTTGGTCTTAGAGAACGTTAACCACCATCATCATCATCATGTATTATGCTAATTCTATAAAATGAAAGTACCCAAATACCATTTCTTATAATATACCATTTCTTATAATAGTATGAGGCATGCCGACATACATAACAATAAAATAAATCAAAACAAGATCAAAAATTTAAATTATAGAGTTCTTAAAGGTCAACAATATATTTGCATGGAGTTGAGATAAGATTAAGACTATTATATGAAACTTAAGGCATGAAGAAAGCCATCTAGTGTGACTAGTAATTAAACATCCATTCAAGTTTTGACTTTTAACTTGTGTAGTTTATCTATTCACGTTAGTAATTGTCAAGTTGCACATCACTAAAAAAAAATTCAATTCTTAAAAGTGTATTAAGAGATGTTACACTTTCATGATAACGCTACTACTACTAATCTTACTCCTAAACCACCTCATCATAGTCCTAAACCACCTCATCACCATGAATTATCCTTTTCAACCCCTTATTCAAATCAAACATGAGAATGGTGATCTATTTCCATCATAGTGCTAAGCCACCTCATCACCATGAATTATCCTTTTCAACCCCTTATTCAAATCAAACATGAGAATGGTGATCTATTTTAATGGCATAAAAAACAGGGCTTCCCCATTCCCAACCTAATCCTAGATACCCATACTCCTCTCTCTCTCCTCTAGTTATGTCATAAACATCATAATGGATATTTGATTGTGTATTTTATATTGACTAATGATTATGTGTTTTATTAGTGAAATTTGTATGCACTATTGTCAGTGACATATTTATGGATATAAGGTATTATCGAGGAATGAGGTGGGTTAGTTTTGATTGATATGAAGAAAAATAGGAAGTTATAAGATGAAGAAAAATGGGAAGTTATAAGGTTTTGTAATGATACATGGGAACTCAAATTGTATGAAGTTGTTGAAGTGATGAAGCACATTTTTTTCATATTTATTTTTATGTTTTAATGTTTTTAAGCCATCTTTATGTTTTAATATTTACAAATTACATTAAGTTGTTTAAGTAATGAAACACACTTTTTTGTTTTCTATATCCATTTTGATGTTTTAATGGTTTGTTTTCTATATGTTCATTTTGATATTGATTTTTTAATGGTTTGTTTTTTATGTTCATTTTATGTTTTAAGATTTATATGTTAGAAATTTATAAATAAAATGGGTTTGTTTCCTAATTCCATATATGTCATAAACACAACATGCGCCCACTTTTTTTGCAGTTTATTGCGGTGTGCGGTACTGCGTGGAAGCCTCCTCGGGGATTGGCCAACCTGGGTGTACTCTAGCGGACTACGACTAAACCAACCTTACAAAAATTTTAACACTTGAACACTTATCTCTTTAACTCGTTTACTTAGCATGTTTTCTTATTAAGTTTACATAGTCGCATCAAGTAAATAAACCATGCGCATTTATCCACATATAAATTACAAGTAAACACGAGAGAAGTATGGGTGGGGAACCCAACTAGAAAACCCTGTTAACTTTTATTAATAGTAACTTTATTAGAAGAATGGATCAATCAAACTGGAAATCCTTCTGGTGTGCACCTAAGTAACGACACATCGAATACAAGCTTACAAAGAAGATGAGTTGACCCTTCCTAGGGAATCCAACTCTATTCCTGCCGATTGTCGCTAGCCTGCTTGCTTGTTACTGTCGAAACCACAATGTGTTGCTGAATCGTTTGGAGTGTTGGATTGCCAATCCTATCACTCCAACAAACCTGCTGAGTTGTTGAGCCAACTATTTTAATGAAATATGAAAATGACCTACATTATTTGGATAGCCCCCATAGTGTGCACTCACGTTGGCATCTTGTTCCTTGCCGATAATTGGATGTCCAAAACTTGGATGATTCCTTCAAGGTTTTCCTTGTGCGTTTATAGGCGTTACATGAGTTAGTGCACCCTCAAAAGGTGGGTGCACCCATTCACTTAGCACACACACTAGCTCAGGTTTCGCGCGCTCACTCCGCCGATGGTCCACTTCCCTCATGCACATGCAGCTACCGATGGTGTCATCAGTTGGGTGTCAAACACTCCTCCTTGGTGTCCTCCTCAGTGTGCGGCTCAAGTCCTTTACAATGTGGTGTCAGGCGCACCTCCTATGAGCGCTCGGTGCAATGGTTCATCTGACTGGGGGCTTCCACAAGCGTTTCCCCTACGCGGCCAATGTGGTTTCCGGACACGCTTCTTTGAAATGCATCATCGTTGGTTGTCGTTCCTTTAGGATCCCCCAAGGTGAAACTCTTCATCAATGATCACTAGATCATGCTGCCAATTGTTGATGTGCCAAGGTGTCATGCTCTTTGGATTTCTAAGCTCCAAGGGTGAGCACAGGCTCCATTTGTTGGAGCGCACCCATACTCTATCCGTACGCTCCTCTTCGTTCCATCACTTAACCAAGGTTCCCATTTCCAATTCTGATGTGACCGAAACATCTTTCCCACATGGGTGCCCAAGCCAGTCTCATGGGTGGGGGTGAGGCGCATGATTGTGACAATGTCCTCCACTTAAGCTTGTTTTCTTCCTCAAAAATATTCCCAATTAACTGCCATCCTTAGGAACATGCTAAAACTCTTGCTCGTGACCGATGCTTTTGAACGATTCACAACTGACTATCCCAGTTGGGATTGTCTAAGAGTCTCTCATGGTTCAACTATTGTTCCTACCACCTAGTACAACATTTGTACTTATTCAATCCATCAAAACCTCAATTCGTTGCATGCCCCTAAAGCTAGACTAGTTCAGTATCTAATCCAACCGTCAGCCCAACTTAAAGGAACGAACTTCGTTATGCCTGAATTGCATTTACTTCCATGTTTCGGTGTACTCCACAACCTACCAAACTTTGGAAAGACCTTTTCTTCCATGTTTGAAATGTCTGTTTACTTAGGAACTTCGTTGAAGTGCCCCTAGTTGTGTGATTCCGCATTGGTTGACTGAATTTTGTCTAAGGAAACCTTCCGCGAGGTTCCTTTAGCATCACTACCTTCATCACAGCCAACAATCCAACTCATTCATCCCTCATCCTAGATCAAAAACAAAGTGACGTTGACAACCGTCTTGTTTCACCTTGCCAATAGTAAGCCTCATTACCTTCTCGAATACTGCTTGTGCTTCCAACGAATCTTGTTTCGCCGACTCCCCTACAAAGAATGGTGGATTCTTTTCATCATCCTTCTGTTGGTTAGGCAATCTCTCTTCTCCAAAAAGGGTTTCCCACTGCACCTCATTTCCTTGAGGACTCGCTGCAAGTTTGCATTGAGTCTCCATCAACTTCGTGCCTTTAAAAATCACAGTATTAAGTCATTTTCCCAATGTCATGTTGTTATGTGGGCTAAGTCTCACAACTCCCTTGATCGCATGCTTGTTGTAATCCTTTGTTTCTTCTGCCAAAGGTGATTCCTTAGCCTTCACATTCTCGTCCACTTCAAACTTGACTTCGTTTCAACCACAACTGTTGATGAGCATCACATTTGTTGTTTTGCTGATCCGAATTTATGCAGGAACACAACAGAATACACAAATAACCATAGAAACAAATATGCAATAGAAGTAACACTTCATTTCATTAATCAATAACTGAAACTTGTTTACATACAGAATGGAAATAAACTAGCTAGAGTGCTGGTAGCTTATCTCTGAGAAGAGATGTNTTACAATGAGGCTCGAAGGCCTATATATTATTGATAAAAAATGGAAACCCTACACATCCAAAAACCTAACCCTAGGAGGTGAAAACACCTTAATGTGGGCCCCGTTGGGTAACTTGGTACATCAATTTCTCGGGGTCGTAACTTTAGCATACTACCTCCGTTTGGCACGCATGATATATCGTTAGAAAGATCTGTTTAAGGACTACATCCAGAAACAACAAATTCAAAGTCTAAAATGGTCTCACATTTTCCCGGCCATTTGATGCCAAAAAAACGTTGTTTAGGGCCTCAAAATGGCTCCGGAAGTTTAGGACCCGAAGACTACCAAAAAATAGTAAATTGTGCTACAATTAAGGAAACTGGAAAACTGAAAGAAACAATGGTGGGGGTCCAAGAGGAATAAGTGGGTGGCCACCAATATCCTCCTAGATCATTTGCTCATCTCTAAGACTTAGCCTGCCTTGGTGAACTTTGTCATCAAGCTTCTGAGTAAGCTTCCGGAGTGTCCCTTCCCCAATGGCCAAGTTCTTGGTTGTCTTCATAACCAAACTCGTTAAAACCTATGTTAACACCAACTTGTGAGTTGTTTGTGCCAATCATTCTTTCCACACCTTGTATTCAACCATACTCCACGCGTTTCCAAACTTGTTGTTAGCTGCTTTTGCAACTACTTGGTTTTCCAATCCCTTGGTGGAGTCTTCCCCTTCCTTCGCAACACCCTTTAATCCACCTTTAATTTTCTCTTGGAATGCTTTTTGCAATAGGCCATCCATCTCTCACAAACACTTAGTCATTCTTTCTAACGCATCCGACAAGATAGTTCCATCCATCTTTGTTTTTCCTCAGATTTGTTCAAATCACTTCCACCTGCTTCTGCAAGCTTTAACGTGCTTCTCAAGCAAAATTCTCTAATGAACCTTTATCCTTGTTGTGCTACCATCTCTGTCTGTTGAACGTTCGCTTTTTGACACACTGTGGTAGTTTTTTAAGCTACCGATGGTTGTCTCGTCCACACTTTTCAACTCCATTTGACTTTGATGTTGCTAAGTCTATGTGCTACTGCTACCAGCACCACACATGAGATTCCTTGCTCTTCAGCCACCAATTCCTTCTTGGAAACCGTCATTTTTCAAAGAAACGTGTTTATTTGTAAAACTTGTCCAAGCTAACTGAATCCTCCTTCTGCATGTTCTACCTTCATTTACCTTTTGTGGGCTTCGCAACATCCAATTGAGTGGTTTTCCAAGCCAACTCATGGATGTTCTTCTTGGTTTGACGTCAATTCTATGGGGATTATTTGCTGCAAAAAAAAGAGGCCCTTCCCCTAGCCAAGGCAACACCGCTGCGAAATGATTCCAAGTGATGTCCAAATAACATCATTTGCATGATTCAAACACCCTTTCCTTCCTTCATCGTTTTGCTTAAGATCATTTCTCCCAAGCGCACCTCTACAGAGCGCTTCTACCTAAGAACCCCTTGATCGTTCCTCCTAAAACACTCTGCAAAATTTGCTATTCTGGGTGTGCTACTGTTATGGGTCACTCTGCTTGAGTGCATATTGAGCGCGTCGTTGTAGTCTTTTGGTAAAGTGTGTTTCCCTAGCCGCACCTCTGTGGAGCGCTTCTGTCGAGGGGCACCTTGTCAAGCGCTCTGCTAACGCACGTTGCTGCGGTCATTTTCCAGAGTGCGCTCTCTCCTCAACGCACCTATGTAGATGATTCCTCTCAAGCGTGCCTCAAACACACCTTCACAGGAGCTTCTTTATTATTCCTACTGATGCCACCTGCCAACCGAGTTGTTGTCTTAGTGCACCTAAGTGCGTCGTCCCTCGTGTGCTTTGTCGAAGCGCACTTGAGCACACCTTCTTAAGCGCTTCTCTATCGAAGTGTTCCTACTGGATGCGCTCACCGATGCCCTTGGAACACATCTCCCTAAGCACACTCTTCCTGAATGTTTCTTTGTGGCTCACTTGACCGAGTGCACCGATTGCACCTTGCTAGGTGCTCCACGCACCACTGATGTGCGTCGTTTTGGACACACCTCTACATGTGCATCTTTGTGGATGCTCATTCCTGAGCACACATTTTGTTGTCTATCGGAGTGCGTTCTGCCAAGGCATTGTGAGGGAGCACTCTCCGTGATCCTCCTGAGTGTTTTGTGTGGGATCTGTGCAGAGCGCTTTCTGTAGCGCGTGCTACTATGGTCGCTTTGTCTTAGTGCACCTGAGACATGCCATATGTCATTCCACCAAAGCGTGCCACTACCGGACGCGCTATGATGGAGCGCTCTCCTGAGCATCTCCTGAGCGCTTTTCCAATGCACTTTGCGGAGCGCTTCTTCCAACAAAAGTGCACCTAGATGCTGAAACACTTGTGTTGCACTCTGACAACACTCCCATCTACGGCTCCTGCAACTTGACGCTTCTTCTTGGCAACTTCTCGGCAACCTCTAGCAACCTCCGAACTGAACCTCAGCACACCTGCTAAGTTCGCTAAGTCCAACTGCTCTTCAAGAACAAAGTAGCTCTGATGCCACCTATCACAACCACAACACGTGCCCACATTTTCTGTGGTCTGTTGCAGTGTGCGACACCACCTTGAATTCTCCTAGGGGTTTGGCCAACCCAAGCGCACTCCAATGGACTACACATAAACCAACCTTGATGAAATTTTAACACTTAAACACTAATCTATATAACTCGTTTACTTAGCACGTTTTCTTATTAAGTTTACACAGTCGCATCAAGTAAATAAACCATGCACATTTATCCACAAAATTACAAGTAAACACAAGACAAGTATGGGTGGGGCTCCCAACTAGAAAACCCCGCTAACTTTTATTAAGAGTAATTGTATTACAAGAATGGAGCTGCCAAACTGGCAAGCCTCTTAGTTCACACCCAACCAATGACACACTGAATACAAGCTTACAAAGAAGATGAGTTGACCCCTCCTAGGGCATCCAACTCTGTGCCTATCATTTGTCACTTCCCTGTCCGGTTTTCGTTGTCGAAACCACACTGTGTTGCTGAATCATTTCTAGTTTTGGCTTGCCAAGCTTGTCACTCCCACAAACCTATTGTGTTGTTGAGCCAACTGTTTTAGTGAATTCTTGGAGTGACCTGCATTACTTGGATAACCTCCACAGTGTGCACTCACGTTGGCATTTTGTTCCTTGCCAAAATTTGGATGTCTAAAACTTAGATGATTCCTTCAACGTTTTCCTTGTGCCTTTTTAAGTGTCACATGAGTGAATGCACCCTCAAAAGGTGGGCGTTCCCCTTTAGTTAGCACACACGCTAGCTCAAGGTCGGCGTGCTCACTCCGCAGGTGGTCCACTTCCATCATGTGCGCACACTTGTCGATGGTGCCATCACTTGGGCGTCAGGTGCTGCTCCTTGGATTCCTCCTCAACGTGCGATTCAAGTCCATCACAATGTGGTGTCGAGCACACCTCCTATGGGCGCTCGGTCCAACGGTCTATCTAACTAGGCGCTTCCACAAGCGCCACCCCCGTGCGAACAATGTCGTTGTCCAGCACACTTCTTACGAACGTGTCGTCGTTGTGTATCATTCAGGCATGTCTCTTCATCAAAGAGCACTTTGGCTCATGCATGCTTCCGATCATCGATGTGCTAAGGTGCCGCACTCTTCGGATTACCATGCTCCAAGGGTGAGCGCGGGCTTCATTTGTGGGAACATGCCCTTACTTGGTCTGCATGCTCCTTTTTGTTCTGTCACTTTACCGAGGTACCCCTTTCCAAGTCTGTCGACGAAACCATCTTGCTCACATGGGAACCCAAGCCAGCCTCTTAGGAGGGGGTGAGGCGCATGGTTGTAAGAATATATACCATATTATTATTATTATAATTATTATTATTTTCCAAAAAATATTTATAACTTTGAATTAAATTATCTGCTATATAAAAGAATAAGAATATAGTAACGTTGAGATCCATTGCAAGTGAGAGATTGAGAAAGTATGGTAAGACATAAAAGTTAGTTCATTTTCTAAGTTCATTTTCTATTCAACATTTCCCTATAGGTTACATTTTAGATTTCATTTTTGATCTTGTATAAATTGCGATTGGAATCTTTGTTAATAGTTGGTTGTTGAGCCGAGAGGCTCTCTACAGCCCAGTATGGGGTAGATCTTGTAACGTTACGTAACGTTGTAGCATTACGTAACGTTGTAGCGTTACGTAACGTTACATAATGTTCTGTCGGCTATTAAAAACAAATAGAAAAAAAAATTAGAAGTAAAGTTACAATGTTATGTGCTAAAAAAATAGAAAATTAGAAGAAAAAAAAAACAACAACTATATAAATAGCCAAAACATCCATCTAGGAAAATCTGCTCATCGTCTTATTGCAAACAGTCTGCAATTAAGGAACAACAATTCACAGGAGGTAATGTTTAGTGTGAAGCACCCAATGCAGCATGGAGCTCACTCTGGGGGAAGTACACAAGATATGCATTCTCCTTATGAGGCCCACAGGCCTTATAGTCAGAGTTCTTATCCAAGACAAGCTGATAATCAAGGATATGGACATGGATATCCTGCATATAGCTCTAAAAACTATAACAGTGGAATGTATAATGGCAATCAGAGACGTGGTCAGGGTTATACAGCCTCTGGTCGCAACCCTTATAATGGAACATACAATGGTAGTCAAAATCATGGTCAGGGTTATACAGCCTCTTCAAGCAATTCGTATGGTGGAATATACAAAAATGGTGAGCGACATAATGGCAATGCGAATCATGGTCAGAGTTATACGGCCTCTTCAAGCAATTCGTATGGTGGAATATACAGAAATGGTGAGCGACATAATGGCAATGAGAATCATGGTCAGGTTTATACAACCTCTGCCAAAAA
>LPNX010670677.1:318498-335509 GCA_001517045.1 Pseudotsuga menziesii
ACTCATAAGCCGCAGCCATATCTGTCTCCAATGCTGCCACCCTCTAGACGTGCAGGACAAGAAATTCATCATAGAACAGCCTAGTATGGGGTAGATCTTGTAACGTTACGTAACGTTAAATTCACACTTACATCAGGATAGAATGATGCAAGTTGGCAATTAGATTCAGCAGCCAGTGAGAAATTCTCAATCCCATGCTCTTCCAAGGCATGGAGATTACCAGCAAGAGCATCCGGCTGCAGCCATATCTGTCTCCAATGCTGCCACCGTCTAGACGTGCGGGACAAGAAATTCATCATAGAACAGCCCAGTATGGGGTAGATCTTGTAACGTTACGTAACGTTGTAGCATTATGTAACGTTGTCACGTTACGTAACGTTGTCACGTTACATAATGTTCTGTCGGCTATTAAAAAAAAATAGAAAAAAAAATTAGAAGTAAAGTTACAATGTTATGTGCTAAAAAAAATAGAAAATTAGAAGAAAAAAAAAACAACAACTATATAAATAGCCAGAACATACAAATCCTAGCTACCTTGATCCAACAACATCAACAACCACTGCTATAGCAAACTGTAACAACCATACATGTAAGCCCCGTGGTGTAACCAGCTTGCAGCTTGAGCGCTGCGTTGAAGAAGCCATACATGTAAGCCTGCTTCGATTTGAATCCACCGCCTGCGACACAAAACAAGACGAGTTTTCTGACAAGTTTTCTGACAAGTTATGTAGAAAACCTAATAATCACAAACCCTGGATCTACGCTGGATGTTGGATTTACATAAAGAATTCATAATTTAGATATAATTATCTTGAATCAATTAAATTGTAAATAAAATCCTAGGCTCTATCAAGCGCTTAGAGGGATCAAGGAGGTTTGCACCACGGGAGATTTGATCTCTCTCGGCTCTTGATAGAGCCTAGGATTTGGATCTACGCTGGTTTAAATTACCACTGAACACTCACATGCAAAATAACTAACCGTGGCAGTGCAGCTTATGGATAAAGCGTATCGATTCCCTTGATTTCAAGTGTCTCACTTCTCATTCTTTTTTTTGCTTTACAACTTGATATTGTATGATCCCTTTAAAAAAACATTAAAATAGAGTATATCCCTTCATAGAGGTGGAAAATGGCTTGTTTTATTATTAAATGTAATGCGTACAAAACTTATTCATAAAATACTTGATTCTTAGTAGTGAGTTTTTAAGTGGACTGTATTTAAATTTAAATATTCATTTTAGAGTGGACACGTCATTAATAATTAAGAGATGGCTATGAAGAACAAGGTGGGTTGCTTGAAGGCAGCAAGTCCTTGCCATCAGAAATAGAATACTATGAATAGTTGAAGAAGCCATATTGCTCCATTTGCCAACCAAATAATAAAGCATCTTCATCCAAAGCCATCGAAAAAGCATCTCCACGTTGAGGGAATTACAAGAGACGTTGGAATTTGGATAAATCTGCCACAATATGGCCGAGATAGAAGCCAAAAGAATATGAAATTCACTGGCTATAGTGCCACCAACCCAATACACTTTATTTGGCCGTCCAAAGCAGATAATTGGAGCCAGCAATTCACCCAAGAGTTGGCATGTAATTTGGAAGAAAACGACCACTACTCCACGAGTACGAGGCATAGGTTATGCCACACCAACCAGCACTGAAATAAGGAAGTAGGTCCACGCATTGTCATTTAATTATTACGTCAGTATTTATTAATGGATTGTGCAGGCTACAAGTGCTCTTATATTTTAGACAGGACTGGACTGCCAGGATGGACTGGTAGTGCTCTTATATTTTAGACAGGACTGGACTCGCAGGATGGGTTGGTATTTTTAGACAGTACATAGTATTACAATACAATAAACATTATCAGACACATATCGCATGCATGCATGGTCTAAACATATCACTTAAATTAATTTTAATTTGCGTGTCTAAAATCTAGGCAAAATAAGCTCTTTGGCAATTTTCACATCAAGTTCGTGTTTACTTCATTTTTATCAAGGACGAGCTCTTAAAGCTACTCATAGTTTCGAAGATCTTTCTTTTCTTAATACAAACAAATATAACATATGCATTTTAAAAGGGTAACTTAGTTTTTATAAAAAATTGTTTGTGTATAAAGCTCTTTGGCAATTTTCACATTGATGTTTGCGTCTATTTCTACCAAGGACGAACTCATACTCATAGTTTTGAACATTTTTCTTTCCGTGATGAAAATAGAACATATGCATTTTACATAGTCGTCATGAAAATTTATTTATGTCTATATAAAGTTCTTTGGCAAATTTCACATGGCATTTGTTCTATTTTTGCGAAGGACGAACACTTAATGATACTCATGATTTTCAACATATTTCTTTACAGGGTGAAAATACAACATATGCATTTTAAAAGGCAACATAATTATCTTTTATCATTAACAAATAATGAAATAAAACAACATGTGTTTCATACATATCCTAAATAGAATTTGAAACAACTTTAAACTAAAAAAAATATTGATTACATTGACCTGATTTGTTAAAAAAAACAATTGTATTTTTGTCATAATAGAATGAAAATAGATTCTTCATAGCTACTATTTAACTACAAAATAGCAGCACGTTACCAACCTCATCGAAACAAAAAATTACAAACCCAAGCACAATCTAATAGTCATAATGCTCTTTAAAGTAGAAAACTTCATGACAAAAACAGAGGTACAAGATCACATCTTTTGAGTTGCTTCAGACACTGAATCACCATCCACATCCTAAATATATAGGGTTCCAAATTCCTTTGTTAGACCAATCTTGGATAAACGTACTGCTTGTTGATTTTGCTCTCTATATACATGAGAAGAGGAAATTTGGAGAAACGGATTTGCTGTAGATTTGACTTCACGGTCTAAGATTTGTAGATTCAAATCTCCTATGATGTGTGCATTGTTCATTCAATTAATTATAAAAAGTGAGTGTTTGAATACCTGAAGAGATGTTAAATTCTGTTGAAAAGCCACTTGCAAGACTGTACGAAGAGCCAAAAGTTCAGCTGAATTGTTTGAACTTTCTCCCAGGAAGGTTGCAAATTGAATGAATTCTATTCTATAAAAGAAAATGAATCCCTCGACGGTAGATGTTTACCCTACAGCATGCCGAGATTAAGACATAGCGTCAGTCTCAAAGGTGATTTTACTTCTAGGAAATGTGCATCTATCAGTGTCTTCAATTGAATTTGCACAAAGTTACGAGATCCATTGGTATGGGAAATCGCTGGAACGTGTTATTTCTTCAAATTACACGGAATCTCACAATCAATTACCAGGTCATGTAAAACCGATTTAAAAGTTACAGGTCATTCTAAATCTAGGCGAGCAAATCTGTATCCTTGTGCACAATTTCCTTAGCGCTAATTTAAATAATAATTCATTTTCTCATGCATTTTCCATAATTGAATTTAAAGAGTCAAAATAGATAAAAAAAAAGCAAATGTGACTACCAGCTACATGATGTAAGTGCAAGTGACTAGCACACTTATCATTGTAGAGACAAGTGGTTGCCGGTCTCTAAATCTTATTGCCAGAAGTTACCTTCTCCAACCATCGTAAAAAGTTTCCATGCAAGGGTGGCCTGAAGCATCATATTCAAGCTACCCAACTAGAAAACAATGCCTGAAGGCATTGGAAATTCCAACGCATTGGAATACACTCATATCATGGAAAATATAAATTAATGTAGCAATGTGGATGACACGTCAAACTGGGATGGCTAAGTGCTTACGGTAGAGTAGACACCGGAAGACAATGAATCTAACTATGACTGCACTAGAATTGCATGCAGTACACCTGCCAACTGCAATCACATCCATTGCATGTGGCTCTTCCCCCACGGTTTAATATACCACATAAGAATGTTTGTAGTGTAATGATTTTCCAGCAGAGTTCCCATAAATTTGTAGTCATTTCATTGTGTAGATGAGTCATATCAGTTTCGAATAGCTTTGTGAGATCTCAGGCCGCTTTTTCAGATTGCATTTCTCAAATCGTTGAGCTGATTGCAAATATGCCATTTTTTATGGTTTGAATTATTTAAAATTTTAAGGCTCACGCAGACTCTAAATAGAACTCTAGGCTTGTCTTGGCCTTAAAACAATAATCATTTCATACAATATAATTAAATTTTGCAATTCAATAATATCATCCCAATAAAGCGAATGGAAACCAGAAATGCATGCGTGGTATTGCTATTGTGGCATGATTGCAATGCATGGAAACCAGGTGTCTCACCCTAGTCCACGCTCCTCATGGAAACCCAAGATCTCATCTCTCCATGATGAATATCCCTGCAACATCTGATGTGCTGAAACTTGTTGTAGGTTCTAGTTCACTAATAATACTTTTAATAATATTTCTTGTCAGCCATTGTTGTCAACTTAGGGTTATCATTTGGTACTTATGTCCCAAACATCGACATCTAGGTAGATTTTGTACTACATCTAGGTAGAGTTTCCAGGAGTGCACCAGTTGAAATACCAATTTTTATGTTTTGTTGTTTTTGTTTTCTCATTGCAATCAGTTTGTTTCAATCAGTTTGTTTTCTCATTGCAGGCTTAGTTTGAAAGAGTCAATGGATTGGTGAAGGCTACCAGCTGCCAGAAGGGTAGAGATCCCTCAAGCGAAAAAACCCAAAGTTTGAAACAACGAATGGATTGTTGAATCCTCTAGCTTCGTGCTGGAAAAAAACCCAAAGTCTGAAACAACCAATGGATTGTTGAAGAGCTAACAAGAGCTAGATGGATCGAGCTCCTTGCTGCAAAAAAAACCCACACAAACAAAGGCACTTAGAGTAAGATGAATATGAGGTGCATATTGAAGCCCATGGAGAATGTTGTCGGCGGTCCCTTCCAAAGGCTATCAGTTCCATTCTTTTCCATATCGAATCTATGTACTGTTATTCTTTATTAGTTTATGTACTCATCATCTGTTTTATCCGTTAATCTACTGCATTGCAACTCAGTACATAGTTCATTAAACTATGTTTCATGTATATTTTTAAATTCTTTAAATTAGTGACTAGAGTAGGAAATCTCCAAATTTTAAAAGGGAATTATATATTTTAAGACAGAGGCGTTCCATTCCAGTTTTGTTTTCAATTATTTGTTGGATGGTTTTTTGTTTTTTGTTTTCTTTTTTAGGTTTGTGTAGGTAATAATTTCAGTTGCTGTGACAAGTAATGATCTAGATATCTAAATGAGTGTATTATCGATGTATGTTCATGCCTATTGTATTGTATTGTCTTAGCCTATTTTTTTTCTGTATCGACTGCTAAAACTAGTATGGAGCTCGTATTTCTAAGTCGAGAAAAAAATTTAGATGAGATGAATTCAAACATGTCCCAGTACACAGTTAATTAAAAATTTAAATCTTAGAAAAAAGTTGAATTTATGGTCTAGACTTATGCATAAGTTGGAACTTAGGACTTACCAACTGATCTTTGCGTTTGCATCAATATTTCAATTCCCATGCACTCTCATGATGAGAACACTCTATTAACTCTGGCTTGCACCTGACTGAATTAGTTGAATCAGGAATAGTTGCGCTAAGTTGAAAGGGTTGCTTGGACATAGCATAAACATGAATATTTGTAGCAAAGTCAACAACAATATCCATGCATTCATCATGCAGAAGTGACTTCTAGCCAATACCTATATCTCTAAGAATCTCCAAGAAAGAAGAGAGGTTGAATACTGTGCAGCTTTGAAGACTCTTCAAAGTCTCCTGAAAGCATGTATGCTGTCGATCGCTTTCCTCCATTTACCTTTGGTTACTTGCAGCTACCAGCTGCGCGTTTAATCAATGACCAAGATCTACATTGAAGGGTTGCGACCACAATCATGTAGATTGCAAGTGCTATGAGAGTTGAGTCCAACGAGATTTCAGTTTATATGTATGGATGGACTATTGAAACATAGCTCAAAAACCTCCATGAGAGGGCGGTCAGGCGGCGACTAAGTGGGCTGTGTAAGATAAGGCGGTGGATGTCCAAGGATACGAGGCAGTTGTTTGATGATAGCATGGTAACATATGATTTGAAGTAGAGTAGTATGAAGATCACATAGACTATGATATCCAAACATTTATTGTTGGCAGAGATAATGATATCTTTGTACTTAACATTATTTCACCTTCAAACATGTTTTTATATGTTATTCAATTTTAGCCATAATATCCAAGGTTTTTAAGTGAAGATGAGATTAAATTTGTCGTAGGTTTTCCCTTCGCCTCCATATGAGGCCAAATAAGAAGTAGAAGTTGATGATTGGAGAACAAAACTGTGTCAGAAGAGGTCAAGTCCATGATTGGAAGATAAAAAGGTGTTCTAAGAAATAGAACTTAGATTATTGGTTGAGAAAACGATAAAAAGGTGTGCTAAGAAATAGAAGTTAGATTATTGGTTGAGAAAACGGTGTTTTAATGGTGTTCAAAATATTTAGAAATATAGATACACGAGTTTTCATGCAAAATAATAGAAACGACGACCAGCCGTTTTATAGAGTCCTGCTAGCCGAGGGCAGGGACTAATAACGAGAAATAAAAAAGATAATTATTAAAAAATTTATAAGATAAAAGACTATCTTCTTTTAATAAAAATATAATATAATTAAAAAAAGGCTTTGTGAAACTTATTTTAAATATTTTTCTCTAAAAATATAATATAATAAAACAGGTTTTGTCAAAATTATTTTAAATATTTTTTTTAAAGAAGAGAGGACTAAAAATAACTAGTAAACATTAAAAATTAAAACATTGAAATTATATATATACACGAAAATTAATCAACTCTTACGGTATAAATAAATATTATTGGAGTAAGCTATTACGGTATAAATAAATATTATTGGAGTAAGCTAGCTGTGGAGCAATCCTCCCTCATTGGACGGAGGAGGAGCAAAGTTAGCGTTGACTTTGCTCCTCCTCCGTCGGATGAAGAGAGTTTTGCTCCACAGCTAGCTCACTCCAATATTATTATCTTTTACTTTCTTATTTTTATATTTTTTATTACTATTGTTCATAATTCTTCTTGATATTTTAACTTTCTGATTCTTTTTTAGTTTTTTAATTAAATAAAATTATAAAAATAATATATTTAAAAAATATCTATTTTTTTTACACTGACAGTTTTAGCAATTGTGGTCGGTCTCTAATGGGTTTCTCATTATGGACTCCAATTTTGAGAGCCTAATGCCAAGGAGTCAGAAAATTAGAAAAAATCATCCTTTTAATGTTAGATCTTTTTATTTTCTACTACTTTAAATTTACTACTTTCTTATTATTTAAAAACATTATTAGTTTAATTTGATTTGATTGTTATTTAAAAATATTTTAATTTGGTAGCCTTTTCTTAAATTATCTCATCAACATTCATTTATTTATTTTTATTTTGCCTATAAATAACAAAATTTAAAAAAAAATAAAAAATAATAACTTAATATTAGACAGGATGACGCATGTAAAATACACTTGAATTTCACTTCTCCTTTACTCCTTTTGACCTTGGTTGGATTTTGATAACAAAGAAAAAGATCTAATAATCTAGCTAGTCATTCCCACTTCAATCAAATTACCGTGGAAAAGAGCTTCAAAATGCTGGTTGCGTTTGTTTGGATCTTGATAAGAAATAAAAAGGTCTAATGATCGAGACAATCATTTCCACTTCCCTCAAATTACCTTAGAAAAAACGAGGTTCAAAATGTTGGGTTGTGTGAGTGCAATTATTTGGATATATATTTTTATTTGAGATTTAAGGTGGATTACGATTTATGTTTTTTTATTTACAAAATAGGATGAGACAAGTGTAATGTAGACATTTCATGGAAGATAACTAGAATAATGTGAGATAAAAAAAGGAAAATAATATAAAATATATTTGATAGTTGATAAATGGACAACAAGAATAATGACCATGATAACATGTAGTTAAGCATGGATAACTCATGGATGAACCTTTTTAACTAGAAAAATAAGAAGAATTAAAAAAAATTCCAAACTATCTTCCATTTAATAACTGTCTCTTAACAATTTGATTCTTATCAACATGATCCAGCCACAAGCTATGTAGTTGTGCTAGTTTATAAATTAAAAAAGATAAAAAAAATATTTTATAGTTTTGAAACTAACTTTAAACTTAACTAATCTTTTTTTAATTTTACTTTTTTTTAATAGTGTGATTTTAATTTAAATTTAACTCATTTTGATATTTTAACTTTATATATCGATAACTTAATTATTTTATTACATCTTTCTTGTGTAATATTTTCTTTACTACTTCTAATAAAAAAACTGAAAATATCCACTTTAACATTAACAACGTTACACGCATGCAACAAAGTTTTTGGTGGCTCTTATCTCCCAACAAATTCCATGGATTGTTTTTTGATTGCCCTTATCTCCCAACAAATTCCATGGATTGTTTACTTTACATTTGGATATACATATATATGTTCCTTAGAAGAGATGTGTGAAGATCTTAACACAGAATCAGCTCAAGTTTGAAAAGAAACTATTGAAATGTAGTTGGTATTTTCAGGGATGTAAAGTCACAACCATTAGTGCAAATTGCACAAACATGTCAACACCAACTAGAAGCATAAACACTAGTTATCAAAAAGTCTATAGGGAAGTGATTATAAAGTTTGTTTCCATATGCCTACAATTAGACTTGAAAAAAAAAAGATTTTATATTTTAGAATGCCATTTAAAATAATTGTTTTCATGAATATCATTTAGAAAAAATAATTGTTTTCGTGCATATCATTTAGACCAGAATGAATTTCAAAATAATTGTTTTTATAAATATCATTTAGACAAGAATGAATTTCAACCTTATATTTATATTTGTTGTCAGTTAGCACTCGTTTTTTATGAGGGATCATTTCCTTTTTTTTGTCGGCAAAATGGTGGAACCCGTTGACTAGCAAGTTTTTCATTGCCTAAGTTACCACGAACCAGGGGTATATAAGCCGTCAAAATCACCTGGGGACCGCACCAACCCTTAACATGGTTGGATTTTTTGTATCCACAAGATTAGAATCAATGACCTTTCCGCTTAGAGGCATCTTAACCATACCCTACCACCAAATGTTCTACACCTCACTAATGAGGGATCATCTCCTTTAAGAGATTAAAAAAAAGGTAATATAAACCAATGATTTTTAGTTAAATATAATCATTTAATATAAATTGTTAAAATTACTTCTTAATAGAGCACAAAGAAAAATAATATAGAGGATTTGAGGAATGAGTAGCATGACATTTTTCATTTAATAACCCATGATGCCTTATTCATGGCTTTATGAATATGTATCCCTATTTTTAACAGCAACAACAATACCTTGATTATGATTTTGTATAGCATTTTTTTTTGTTCTATCAATTTCATACTTGTTTTTTTTTATGTATTTTTAGCATGTAAATTCATATCTTATGGTGTGGTTTCTAACTCTATTTATCTCCTTAGGAAAATGATAATATATAAATGATTTGGGTTTCATTTTTAATATATGTTATTCATAGTTCTAAGCCTACATAATCTTTATAACTATTACAGAGTTATCAAGGATTTTAGTATTGTTCATTCCGTTCAAAATAATTCTTTTTCATGAACTAGAAAGCCTAGAATTATCATAACTTAATTTTCAATGAAAAAAATCCTTTTCATATCGATTGGCTTGTTTTCGACAGAGCACCGCTGTACTTTCCATGTTTTCTATTTTCCTTTGGCTTTATATCTATTTTATGTGCTATGATATTGTTTATAGTGATTGAGGGCTATAGGTTCCTGACCGATAAAATAAACAACAAAAAAACATAAAAATGGGAGAAAAACGATGAATCTAGATAACATTTTATTTATACATCCATCAAGTCGATGGAGGGGTGACAAAAGATGGAAAAAAAAGAAAAAAATGGATCTAGAGTGGAATGAACATGGCATTGCTTTTATTCTGATGATCACATTGACTCAAGTATTAGTGCCTTTAGCTTATATGAGGGATACATGTGTGCACGCACACACACTTAATTTAGGAGACTCCAACTTGGCATTACAGGTTTCATTGTGTCATCCTTAAAAAAATTCCCTATGGAAAGACATAGTATTGCAATCATTCAAGTACTTATAAAGGGCTGGGAGATTATCTTCAACAATTATTGGTAACTAATTAATTATTATAATTTTCTATTATGTCTAAAAATGAATATTTCATTTTCATTGATATGTCATTTTTTATTTCAATGCAAGAAAGAAGCATAGATGTTCAAACAAATGGTATATTGAATGATTTCTTAATTAAATTTCAAAGTTCACATGTATTTTTGTATTCAACAGTCATGTATTTTACATACTTTTTATGTAGCCATGCTAGAGTCACAACTACTTCTAAAAATGAAATTTGACAAGAAATTTACAGAAACCAGATAATATTGATTCAAGATAATTGTGTCCTATGCCCGCATAATTTAAATTCAGAAAACAAATATTTTGATTAATAATTAGTTCAATAGTTAACTAACGTATCCATATTAAGATTTTTTTAGATCACCCATTTGAGGACTCCACTAAGCACAAAATCAAAATGGGGAATAAAATTACTTATACTAGTTCTTAAATATCTTCAAAGTCCTAATATGATTGCAAAACCATTCACATGTTAGTTACTCAACATTTAATTACCAAAATTGAATATAAAATGAGAATAATAAAATTTGAACCCTAGCCCATAGAAATAACCATTATATATCCATCTTAAAGGTGTATCTACCAAGCACTTATAGCGATCCAATTTCTTGAAGTGTAAATATTATTTTATCTCAAAATTTTATAGGTTAAAAACAAATACACCTCGAGAGTTTTTATCCGTTAGGTGTTTGGTAAATCTTGGTTTCACGTGATTTTTTTCAATACTTTTCATTTGTTTTGAATATTGGGTTTTTATTATTTGATTTGATTATTATTTGAGAAATTGAGCACACATAGACGACATGTTGGTGTAGTGTTATGTTATGTTATGTGATAACATATCCCCCATACTAGGATGTAGAGATCCTCTCTACTCTCAGTGCAAAAAACCTTGTATAATGTTTGTCCTTTTCCAAAGTAATAACTTCAATTTCTACACTATGTATTACTTAGCTATAAGAATTAGATCACGCCAATGAGAAAGTATTAATACATGGGCATTGTAGGCACCATAAATGGAGTTGTAAAGGATGCTTAGAAACATATGAAAGGTGATTGAATACAATCCAAATTAACTAGAACTATAGGCGAGCAATTCCACTTCAAATCTCATAAATCACAATAAGAGTAACAAAAACCATAAAAACATGACATATATTCCCAAAATATGCAACATTTGTAAATCAGAGAATTGTTAAATAATATGCAAAGTACTTTTAAAAGGAATTCCATTACAGCTCAAATAAATTTTTAAAGATCTTTGTACATAAACCAAGAGTTGAGTCTCACAAATGCAGAAATACAAATTCTAGGAAACTTAGCTTTCCATTAGCAACCATATGAATTTTTAAAATCAATTTCACAAAAAAAAACACTTAGTAACAATTGCAATTTTCTCTTGTTTGGTAGACATTTAGGGGTCCGATAGAGTTGGGTTTTTATGAGACATACGCTAACAATTATGACCAACATCATTGACCTATGGAATGATAAATAAAAGATAAAAGACCTAGACAACTTCTTAATATTTAGACTCAATGCTCATAACTACATTCACCCTTAAGTGTTGACAACAATTGACATGACACACTCTCTTGTAATGACTTACCTACGTAACACTACTCATTAATAATGTCTACAAAATAAGCATGGCAATTGATTGTCTAGTGGGAACCATGGAAAGCAACGGAGCAATTTTTTAACATGTCAAGGGAGTGATAAATGTTGTGATTTTTGGCATGTTTAAGAATTAAGAGATTGCTAGATGAAATGGAAATGTTAGGGTTAAGCATGTTGTAAATTGCAAAGTTACAGGAACATAAAGTTACAAGGTAAGCTGAATCATCGATACCAAGTGCAAGAGGAAGACAGAGACTAGATGGGGTTGGCAGTAGCGAAAGTCTCTGGATTCAAGATTTAGTTCCAAGTGCAATACCAAGCAAACACACAGAACTAAAAGAAAAATGACAGGCAAGTGCTTCTACTCCTTATATTTATTTATGCTTTATGTGGCTAATATTGTTCATATTAGAACTAGCTTAACATTTATACTAGGAATCCCAGTCACAAGAATTTCGCACTACAACAATTTTAGAGATGAACTTGTACCACTAATTGTTGTAGATAAAATACCTGGAATGCTAATTTTGTTAGAGAAAATATAGTATAAAGATTTTGTTGTTGATGATGCTCTTACCTTTGCTGTAGATGGCATCTTGAATGATTTACCTTTGTTGTAGTTGTCGTCCTGAATGATTTTGAGGAATGCTCTCTTAATTATGGTCCTTGTAGGAGGAAGAAAAAAAAAGGTACAATCAGCTAAAAGATACAACAACAACGTTTTGAAAAATTGTGTTATAATGAGTTAGGAATTCAATGACCAACTCATACAGATTAGAAACATGCTTGTTTCATGACTTGAGATGGTTTGAGGTATACAATGCATATAGATGCATAGAAGGATCAGAGACACCTAGCCTGACATCTGTACAATGTATGCAGATGCACAGTGATAGAATTTTCTTTAAACATTATAAAGATTTAATGTAAGGGAACTAATGTTAACAACCTTGTCAACATTAACCTAAAAAGTATAACATACGTAAAATACCATGAGTTAATATTTGAAAAGCATTATAGTTTTGAAGGTACAAGCTACTCCTTTTCCTGAACTTTTCTCGATTTGAGGCCAAATACAACCCCCCAAAATTTATCATTAGTGAAAATAAAGCGTAAACCACAAACTTAACTTAAAACATAGGATATGTGGCTTTCATTTATGTACAAACTAATTGAAAAAGTTACCATCCCTTTTATAAAGTCCCTTCCATCCTGAAAGTAGGAACTAATAAATGGAAGCTTTATAAAAAAACTTAAGAAACTACCACTAACATATTTAGTATAGGATAGGTGGTTGGACATATGGAGCTTAGATAATGTGAAAGAACACCTTTATACAAATAAGAGGGTTATAGATTAAGTATCATGAGAATAATTATATATCATTTATTATATTAATGTTCACTTAGCGATAGTTTATTATGATCATCATGTGCTTAAGTATCACAAGAATAATTATATATCATTTAATATATCGATGTTTGCTTAAGCGATTGTTTTATATGATCATCGTGTGGTAAGCCCATCTTTATCTTTAAGGTGCTTGGTGGACCCCTAAGAATGAAATCATTAAGGGCAACCAAATTACATGATTGATAAACATTTTAATTCAAAATTATAATTAATACTTTATTTATAACTTTCTTTTTATCTTATTTTTTAATTATAAACAAATAACACTGTGATTGTTATATGTCCTAGTGACAAATAGAAGATAAAATGGATAATTAAAACGTGAGGTATGTTAATGTCATAGGGAGCAAGAAAAATTGAATGAGTTAGGGGATTCACTTATTGACTAATATCTTATCACGTTAATTTATAAATAGGTATTTTTTAATTGTGAAAAATGTGTCAGGTATTGGGGGGTGGAGAGTAAGGTATGGGAGTTTGTAGGTATTGGAGGGTATAAAAAGAGATATATAGTAAAAATATGGAATATCTCCTAAAAACATGGTTTTTTTAATTATAAATATGTATTGGGAGGGGGTCTCAACAAAAGGATTTTGGTAGGTATCTATCAATATCTTGTGAAATTAGGGATATTCTTTAATATCCCATGAACTAAGGCGCTATGGCATAGTTTCATTGAATGAAGACCCCGTGGAATGACTGCACATTTCTTGAATTATAATAGAACTTAACTTAAAAATAGCTTATAGGATATTAGTTTTAACGTGTCCATAGCAATGAACAATGCCTATACCTCAAAATTTGATAAGATTTAAACTAATTTTATATTTGTTACAAAATAAATAAAAAACAAAAGTTGATTTTCTATATGTTATTATTATGAAGGTATATATTCTACAATTTAGTAGAGGAAGATGTAAAATCCTTCACTACTATCTTAGAGCTAATAAGTGCTTTTTTTAATAAATAATAAAATATTATAAAAAATAATATATCTGCTTAAATTAAATTAAATTTATATATATATATTCATCAACTTTTATATTCTCATTAGAGCTAATAAGTACCTTTTTTAATAAATAATAAAATATTATAAAAAATAATATATCTATTTAAATTAAATTATATATATATATATATATATATTCATCAACTTTTATATTCTCAAAATGAGATTTGTACTTCTAAAGATTTGATCTCTAAGCTTTTGAAAGATCCTTTTAAACTAGATCTATATTATTATAGACAAATCATTAATTTTCTATATATTCATAAATAAATAAATTAGTTTACAATTTAATAATAAAGTAGCTTTTTTTTATAATTAATATTCTTATTTTCAAATTAAAATATAATACTATAAATAAATGATTTAATATACGATAAATTGAATTCCAAATTAATAACATATATGACAACATTTAATATCATTTTCAAACAAAATTTCACGCACATCTACTGATAGCATGTTAAATGAATTTCTTATGCTTTACTTTTATTTGAAATATAAAGTCCACTCATACATTTTAGTTTAAAATGAAAAGGCTTCACATTAAATGAAATCAATCTTACGTTTTAAAATGAAAAGCAATGAGATGAAATCAAATCAATCTAGCTTATCACAAACCAGCCCATTGAAAACTTGGCTTTTAACGTGCTTATCTAAAAAAATATATTTTATAATTAAATATATGATAAATTCGTTCTCTTCTTAATGGCATTAGTGATAAGTCCTGAAATATCATTTTAAAATTAAAGTTCGTACAAATATCCATATATCATGCTAAATGACTTTATCATATTTTATTTATTTATTTGAAATGTAAAATCCACAGTTCCGAAAATAACTTTTTCAGAATCATAAAATTATAATTAAATATAATTTATATATGTCTAGAGATATGTATTGGTTGATTAGCACATGCTGTAAAGATTTCATAACATACAATGGAAAGATTTCAAGTAGTAAATGTCCACGACATCGAAAATAAATATCGTATAAAATTAATATATAATAATTTAAAGAATAGATAATAATTTGTTCTTATTATAAAAATAAAATAATTGTATTTACAATATTGATAACACTTTTAAGTATTTTAGGTACATTTTTCTTGTTCCTACGATTGGATAACATTTTGAATTTTAAACTTCAAATTGTGGGAAATAACAGCATTTATATTTAACTAATTTGTTGGTTTATGTTTTTTTAACATAAAAGTGCTAAGCATTGAACTTATTTGTTGGTTCGATCTTATTATTAGTTATGCTACACTTACCTATGCTAAATTAAAATATAATATAAAAAATCACATTACCCTAAATGATATAAACCTAAAACTCGTTTACAAAATTATAACATACTTTAAGTCACAACATCTATGCCATAGATCACAACATTATGTCACATGCTGCGTATCTTCGTTTGTCAGATTTCTCATTTTCCCTTGTCACATTATGTTTTTATAAATTACTAGCCCCAAGGGTTAGCTCAATTGGTAAGACGTGCGCACACACTTTTGGTTCGGGGGAGGTCACGAGTTCGAGCCTTCAGTCCTTTGGGGTTAGGCCTTCCATGAATGTGGAGAAGTATTGCTGGATTTCCCGTGGATCTTTCCATCTGAAAAAAAGAAAAAGAAAATTTACTATAGGATTTAAAGGTTTTTATACAATAATATAGATTAAATTTTAAGCGTAAATGTTATAAGGTGATATTCTCAAAGTCATATAACCTTAAAGGTAATATTCTTAAATTCATATATCTTTAAATATAACTCTTCATAAGGTATATTATATCAATAATAGATCGTAAATAAATTAAATTTGAATTATAAATTATGAATTATTGTACTCATCACCTTTCGTAAAATAATATCAGTCATATATATTTAAATATTATTTTTCATAAAATATAATATCATAAATAAACTAAATTTGAATTATAAAGTATAATTATTGTCTTCTTAAAAATATAATCAAAACAATCACTAAATATTGCTAAGCTTAATGAATCAATAGTCAACTATATTGATACTTTCAAATATTATACTTTGTGAAGATATTATTATCTTAAATCACAAAGAAACTAAATTTAATCTAAACATTATCAAACAAATTATTATATACATTAATAAGTTATTATTATGATAGTACTTGTTTGTAATTATTATAAAATCAAGTATTTATCAATACTATGGATCTATATTCATAAATACAAAATAAACTCATTAAAAGTATATAAAGATATTTAATTATAAGTTAAGGGTGTCTTTTGGGCACATTATATGCCATAGAAAACAGGAAAAAAAATTTCCCTCAACTTACATGGATATTTTGAGACACATACACAATGAATCTTGCATTGAGTAAAGAAGATGAAATATAGGAAATTGAATGACAAATTTCCAAATATATAATTTTGTTTTACTGAAAATGTTCTTAACTATCTAAAATTTGATATTTTTTAAGAGACACTTTATATTTTTGAGACACTTGATAAGGTATATGTTTTTGTGGGTGTAGCATTTGAGTGCATAACTGATGGAATCAACTTACGAAAACTAATAGACATATAGAAAACAATAGTATTAGTGCAACACTATTTTTCAAATTATATACACACACACACACACATATGTGTATATATATATATGTGTGTGTGTGTATATACACACACACACATATATATGTGTATATATATATACACACATATATGTGTGTGTGTGTATATATATAGTGTATTGTTTTAGATTATAT
>LPNX010670689.1:0-12081 GCA_001517045.1 Pseudotsuga menziesii
GAATAGTTCACCAAGTTGTCCATACAAGATGAAGTATGCAATGTAGACCAATAATTATTTGTACATGAATATATTTTAATTTCATGCAATGATAGCATAGATGAAGTTATCTCTTGATACTCTTCAATTTGAAAAAAAACCTTTGAAGCAATAAGGGGAGAGGGTCCATATTGAATAGTTCACCAAGTTGTCCATATTATATATACAAGATGAAGTATTAAATGTAGACCAATAATGATTTGCACATGAATATATTTTGATTTCCCACAAGGATGGCATATATGAGGTTTTATCTTGAGACTCTTCAATTTGTATAAAAACCTTGGAAGCAATCATGGGAGAGGGTCCATATTGAATAGTTCACCAACTTGTCCATGCTCTCCTCTTCATGATACATTTATCATAACATGTCTTTGAGCTTGACAAGGATGCCTATGCCTCAATGATTTCTCCTTCCTTGGGGGGATTTGCAACCTCCTCATTGTTTAATTAGTCAATTTGTTCTCTTTTGTTAGTGTAACTTAATGAGTGTAATTTATTCAATTTATTCCCAAGACATCCAAACACCAACTTGTGTCTTCCCTCACAACTAATTTGTCATATTACGTGTGATGTCATCTCGTCCGAAGGTGTTGGAAATGAAGAATATTTCACTCATCTTCTTGTGACTTCCACTACTTTTTTAACATAAATGAAGTCATAATCCTATAGTTGTAATACTTGCAAACTTGACTCTCTTTAATTGACTCAAATAGATTATAGAAATCAGAAACTTTAGTTCGAACATAAAGAGCAACCTTTAATCAGCATTTATGTATCAATGCTAATAATTACCATACTAACATATCTGTAATTTAGTTAATTATGTTGGAACACATCATGTTTCTTGTATAATGAAACTAATACCTTGTTTGTTGCTTCTTATGTAGGGGTAGACCTCATAGTTTTGAAAAAGAAACTTTTGGATATGGGAAACTCACGTAACATAGTAAGAAAAACTAGAAGGAATATGCCCATTGAAAAGGAAAATAAGGTAAGAAAAAAGGCCAGGTTGGAAATGGAAAGAGTGAGACATGGTCTAGACATTTCCACTGATACTGTGACCGATCCAAACACAGTTGATGACAGAAAAACCTCTAGTTCAGAACCATGAGTGAAGCGGTTGCATCCAAAAGACCCAACTCAAATTCCAACATCAACACAGTCTCAACCAACAATCCATCAATGAGTCATGCTAAAGCTCTTGAAGACATAGGTATATTGAGAGATGTTGAGTTTCAAGAATTGGACGTAGGAGCAATGATTAATTTGCAATCTCTCTAAGAAGACCACAGCCATGTCGAGCACACTCCCAATATGGACCAACATGTTAATGAAGCACCACAACAAAGAAGCTCTAGGATTCGTAGCTCATGTCCAACTTCCTACCTCAACTTTCAAGTGCAAGAAAAAGGACTCCTAGATGTATCAATGTGGATGAAAGTTGTATGTCAGGCCTTGAAGGCAAGTTTCCAAAACACACTGTCGACTGGAAATGTAACAAATTAATGAAGGAATATTTTGAATCCAAAGGCAATGCAAGTAAATGTCAATTATTACTATGTTTGTTAAAGTCAAATTTTTTAGTTGTTGTTAGGAGAATTATGGGCATAAAAATGGTTGGAATTTCATAGGCTAAGAATCATATTGTTAGAAATCTCCAATTTGCTTTTAATGCGATTGGGAAGATGTCTCATACTAAAGATATTTGTGCGGCTCATCGTGCGTTATCAAAATCAATTGTAAGAAAGTCCACACGGCAACATCACCTCCTTTCACACACTTCTCACATACTTAAATTAAATAGAAAAACTATTAAGAAGTACTTTGTTATAAGATAAAATTTTAAGACTCCAGATGGAAAAGATTGTTGGGATTTTTTCAACCGGTTGCCTCGTCGAGATATGAAGCTAATTGATGTCGTTAAGGACTTAGTACAAAATTTCTGGCATGATCATACCAGACCTTCATCTAACCAAAGAGATGTACTAAAGCTGAGAAAATGTTCTACTGAACATGAACCCCACGTCAAGCACTTCTTTGACACAACACAAACTGAACTCTATTAGAGATTCAAGAATGAGCACACACAATTGAACCTGGGCCAAAGCTCCTTTGAGAAATGTAAACCATGGTATGTTCATATATGCATTTATCGGAACACATGTTGTTGTAGATACCATTTAGAATATGAATATTTTTATGACACGTATAAACATATATTTTGTGATTTGCATACTAACATTGAGTAGGGTTGCAATGAATCCTTAATACCACTTAATGCATCGAGAGATTTTATCAGCAGCCTCATGTGTCCAAGGCATGAAGGACAAAAATACTATGGAAAATCATGTCTATATAGGAATTGTTCCATGTGTATTGGGTTTGCTCTTTTGAACCATTTCATTCATGGAAGCGATGAGCATCACTTTCACAGTATGATTGTGGAGATGTAGAGCTTCAAGTACGTAGCCTATCAATCAGATAGTGTGAAGGAAAGTAAAAAGATTGCATTGGTGAAGTCACAGGTGAAAATGATTATTGCATTTTTTTCCTCTTACATGTTCATTTTTTACATATACATTCTTTAAAGGTCACATTCTAATATGGCCCTTGTTTTCATGGCAACAGGTATGGGTATGTGATTTTTTTACGGAGTTCTACAAGAAAACCAAGCAGTATGTTCAGCATGTGCATGTAGCATGATGGCAGGATGAGCTGTACAGAAAATGTAGGGACAACTTTCCCATTGGGACCATATTGTCAATTGTGGATTTTGCATAAAACTACACTCTTCAGCTACAAAATGAAATTCGGATTCAATATTGTTATCAACCCAAATGGCACTTCTCCGTCCGAGTGCCGACATTCCTTATGTTGGTACACAAAGGGACATTTTAGGATTGAAGTTTGCCAAAATACTATAGATGGGCATGACATGAGATGCATTTACCCTTCAACCAGCTTTCCATATTATTTTTCTAAGTGTTTATTGGCATACGTGACTATCTTCATTGAAACTCGCATGCGTACACGACTATTCCCGTTGACAACTCACGTATTATACGTGCCTATCTCCATTACAACCCGCGTACATTAGCATACGTAGGTTTCCTTTAAGCAACTCGCGTGTCATACGTGGGTTGCCTATATTAATAGTTGTGTACATCTCCATTCGACATTAAAAAATATAAATCACGATTAATGGAGATTAGTTGGGCCTTAATCATTAACTACCCCAACCATCTCAACCTCCTCAACCTTCGAAACTACTCTATTTCCCAAAGTATAAATAGAGGCCTTGGGGAGGTCATTAATCAATCAATTTTGGAGAGCAAAGTTATGTTGGTGGTATATCTTCAAAAGTATTGGATTAGCAGAACTCAGAGTCCTTTGGTTGCAGAGGAGTCCTTGTCTCAGGCATTGGGTTGTACACTTATCTCATTTACTGATTGTTAATAAAGAGAATTCTTCTTCCAACATTGTGTTGAGTCTCTTTCATGTATTATGGTTGATGAATATATTTGATTAAGAAATATATATATTGTTTATCTAACCTGTCATATATACATGTATAAGATTGTACTTGGAGAATTTGCTCTTTGCAGGTGAAGGAGGTGCATCCCTGAGAGCTTTGGAGAGAAGCAGAGCGGAAGAAGATCAAGCTTGGATCAACCGTCCGTAATCGGGTGAGTCCAATATTTCTTCCTATTTCCTTTCTGTTCTTTATTAAAGCTAATTGTTTGCAAGGTTAGAAGTAAGTTGGTAACCCCAGACCCTAGGTTACAAGGGTGTTTAATCATGAAAAAAAGAACTGGCAACTTCGTTGGGGAGCCCAACCTGCTGTAGATCCTTACCCAGTCTTTGCTTTGATTCAGTGTGTGGTGTTGTGTCTTGGTTTAGACTTATAGTGGTGTGTGAAGGCCTTTATAATTTTTCTTTTTGTTGAAAAATTTTACTCTTGTACGCAGGTTGCTATACTACACAGTCGTGTACGGAGGTCTGTATATGCAGGTTGCTATACTACATAGTCGTGTACGAAGGTCTGTATACGCGGGTTTCTGCATTAGACAGTCGTGTATAGTACACGGTTTTCTCTTGTGAACAGTTGCGTACAAGTCTGAGCAAAAAAAAAATTGGGGTTGGGTTGCTTGTCCCTATCCTTTTGTGGATTTTGTTTTGCTTAGGGGTCTTTAGTACTAGCTTTGCACTAGAGGTTTGATAGCCCTGTTAACCATACTTTGTGCTTTTCGATAAGCCCTTGGGTTTTTATTGGTTGGATTGTCTTTCTTTTAGCAATTTGAAGTGTATTTTCCTGTTGGGTGATAGGTACAAGTGCTGGTTGTTTGAATCAGTGATCAGGGTTCTAGATACCGTATATCCCATTCTATTTCTGAATAGTGTTGGTTTGTCACTTGCCTTTGATTGATTTCAGTGTTTTCTATTCATTGTGTCTTCCTAGCTGGGTGTTTTCCAAGTCTTCCTTAGGTGGTTGATCTTTGTTTTTTATAAATCTTCTTTACTTCATTTTGCTTACTTTATATAGTTAGATTATTCAAGCATACTCAAGAATTTTGCATTTAGGTGCATAGTAATCTTTGAGGAATTTGAACAGTGAAAAGAAAAGCATTGGAAACATTTGCATTCGAATTCATGCATATGGTATTTTTACTTTCAGTTTTTAAATAAAATCTCAAAAATTACAAAAATAAGTCTTAGTTTTCTCTTTCTTAGTTGCATTTTCATTAGTTTATAATTACAAAAAAAAAAGAAAAAGAAAAGCTTGTTTTAAATAGTGATATTTTGCTTTGAAAATTATTTATACACCTATTTTTTACGTTTCTTATCGAGTCAATAACATCATAGTCTTTCACTCCACTTGCCTTCTGAGTAGAAACAACCCTTAAAATGAACGCTATAATTTAAAACTTATTAGTAATTTTTGTTTTATAGGGACATACACCTACTAGTTTAGGCTAGACTTGTGGGATAGGAAGTGTAAACTCCCCATAAGTACTTAAATTCAGACATAGTCGGCTAATCGATAGGTAAATCCTTCTCTTTATCGATAGTATCTGGGAAGCTCCTCTCAAACGAGAGTTAAGCACGAGGTCGCGTGGAGGCATTGGATTGAGGAGATAACCCTATGATTCCTTGTCGAAACATAGACCAAGGTTTTTACATTTCTGGGAATTCTATCCTAGACAGAGTTTCGAGCTCAGCTACCCTGCCCATGTGTATGAATTAGGCTTACGACTGTCCCCCCAGACTATTGGTATAGTTAAGGTAGCCTCTAGTCTCTTGACGTCTAGGGTTTATACACAGGTAAACCGAAAGGCTATTTATGGTTCACCTTGGATGGGATTGGAAGGTAACCCTTGTTGAAAGTGTAGGAGGGCGGTGGGTGATTCCTCTTCTTGTGCCTAAGAACCTCTTTAAGGACACCAAGAAACTGTCTCTCAGCTTTCTTTGGGAAAGAATATCTTGTACCCCTTTTGATTGTTGAGACTTTAGGAATTTTTTTAGTGATTGCTCTATGGTTTGTCTGTGTTTAGCAGACCTTAGGGTTTAAAGAGTCAAATTTACAATTGTGGAGGACCAATCTATCAGAAGGTCACGAAGGTTGCAAAACATTCCTTTGCTTATTACATTGGAACCTCCACCTCCCCCTCAAAGGTGGATATTGGACACAGACGGTTCTTTTGAGCTGATAGGAGTTAGTGAAGTTCCAGGTGAACCAAAACTTAGGGAAAACCATTTTAATTTAAACACAGTTGAGATAGAAGACTTGCAGGCTGACGAGTTTGCAAGGAATTTTAACACACCTCTAACTGACTTAAACGATCCTGTGATCATTCAGGTTTGTCCTTTCGATCCACCCGTGATTGGTGTCCCTGTGGGAAAAATAATGTCTACTACAGGAGAAAGTTCTTTTACTTCCACCTCAGCTGCTCCGGCTGAAGGGGTGCTACCTCCCTCAGTAGGTGCCCCGAGATCCAGTACACCTACTATGCCCTTAACTCCAGCAAGCCGAGTGGTTCAACCATTGGTTCTCACAAGTCTAGCAGGTGCTTCTGGTGGTATGGTCACTGGGATTCCTAGTGTACCTACAATTCCCACTTCCTTCGCACACACTTCCCAGAGTGGTCCTATAGGATGCTCGGCTTTTGTCCAAGGATTTCCTTGGAATGGGGGGCACATTCCCCCATCCACTCCATACGTAGGCCCAACACCCTCATATGTAGGGATGCAGCTTGGAAACACTAACCCTTATGGTCAAGGTTTTCAAACTCTGGTTTTAGCTCCGTTCACGAGCTCTCCCTTTTCATTTTTTAGTGGAGGGATACCTGCTCCTATATTTCAAACCCCAGTTTCGACTAGGGAAGCCAGAGCCTCTTATACTACACCTCACACAAATAATATGGTGGATTATCGATGGAATCCTTTCCAAAGCAACCCATCCACTTCACAATCGGCAGCAGGGGGAAACCCCACCTTCACATATGGGAATATGGGGGCAAGTCCCTCTAATCCCCAAACTGGTACTTTTAGTGCTTCGGTTAGACCTAAGATTCCTTTCCTGGAAACGTTAAACTTTCCATATTTGTCTAAAATGATGAATGAATCGGTGAGACATGATCCCTCCTAGCCACCCGTCCCTACCAAGCTGCCCTCGGATATCCCAAAATCTGAAGGCAAAGTTGGTGACGATCCTGGAGCTCATCCCACTACTTTCCATTTATGGTGCTCTTCCAACTCACTGAATGAAGATTTAGTTCAGTTGAGGTTGTTACAAACAAATTTGATGAGTACTGTAGCAAAATGGTACATTGAGTTTCCTTCTACTGCATTTAGCAGTTTTTGGGACTTGGATAATGCATTTCTTAGTCACTTCTAGCTTCCTGTCTGATATGATTTTGGAACGGACTTGTTGTGTACCTTCCGACAGAACAAGGCCACCCATATCTCGGATCACCTCCAAGAGTGGAGAATACGGAAGAACCTTATTAAAGCCACTATTCCACCTAAGTTCTTATTAGAATGGTTCCTTAAATCCCTATTGCCTTATATATCTAAGGATGTATCTACTTCAAGAGTGACGAATGAGGAAGAAGCTATCCTTAGGGCCCAACAACTAGATTTGATATATTCTCAGTCTGGGATCTTATATTAAATTATCCCTAAGGCATCGAGGCCAGCACACGATGCAGAGAACCTAAGCCTAGACCCCATGCCAATGGTGTGGTTGGTTTCATAAATTCTCCCATTGTAGAATCTTTGGCCAAACAGCTCCATCAGCTGTCCGTCAAACATTCTATGGTGGAGGCAAAAAAGGCTGCCCCCTCCCCCCAAAATGCAAATGTTTTTGCACAAACCTATCAAAAGGGCAATTAGCATCCCGGTGGCAAAAAGAAGAGAGGAAAGAAAGGGGAGGGAAACCAAAACAAGCAAAACCCGCAAACAATGCTGATGGGGGAAAGAAAGAAAAGAAGAAGGTGAAATTCCCATGTAAGTTGTGCCATGAAGATCACCTTACTCATCTATGTCCCCTTATGGAACAAGCTCAGAAGCTATTAAAAGCTCAACAACTGGCTGCCCTGAAGGATCCTTTTCCCCAAGGGCAAAATTCAGCTTTAGCTTCAAATATAGCAAGGGGCACCCCAAATGCCCCTGACCCCAATTATATCAACATGGTTCAATCCCAAACTTTACTACAGACCAGGAATAAGAACTATGAAAAAGAGACCTTAGAGAAGGGTAAGTCAACAGGTGAAACTTCTAACCCTCTCATGATTGAGAAACTTGTCGAAATTATGCCCAAGATATCGAAAGGTGTCTTTAAAAAGACCTTGCATAATCCTAATGCTAGGGTTGTATAAAACTACTCCGTAGTTGAATATTTAGCCCAAACACCTTGTCCAATGTTGGCTTTCGAGGTGTTACAGAGTTGTCCCGCCCAACGAGATGCACTCTTAGCAGCGTTAGGTAGTATGGACTCATCGAGTCTCATGGCGAAATTTAATTTGTCTGATGTCAAAATTCACCTACCATATCATGTAGCCTTATCGATAGATTTCATCCATGGTGGAAAGACCATTGGAAGAGCAGTTGTTGATGAGGGTGATTCTACATGTGTTATGTCCTTGTCTTATTGGAAAGCTCTTGGATCCCCAGAGATGGTCCCATCAAACACCCTACTTACTACTTTCAACAAAAGGTCATTCCATCCACATGGTATCCTACCGGATTTTGAAATTAAGCTAGCAGGGAAAGCAGTGTCTGTTGAGGTAGAGGTGATTGATGCACCTTTGGATTACAACTTTCTCTTGGGGAGAAGTTGGACTTATGCCATGTCTGCTATTGCATTGGTCGTCTTTCTGGTGGTAGTGTTTCCACACGAAGGGAAGTTGGTTACTGTTGACCAACTCAGTTTCACTCAAAAAGGCCACATGGAATCCAATGAGTCCATTATACCATTGGTTGATCAAGTCAAACCTGCTTCAAAGAGTTTAGGGGCTGGAATGTATGCATCATTGATGGGCACATTTGATCTTCCAGGTCCAAATAATTATATAATTTTTACTAGTGTTGGGAAGTCCATAGCTACGGTTGTTGATAGGACTGATCCTTGGGTTCTCCCTTCCCACCATGAACCTGAAGTGCCCTTATCGGCAACGAAAGTGGCTTATCAAGCTATCACCCATACCGATGTTGATCCCATTTTCCCCCTCATAGTCTCAGAGGAACTGGAAGAAGCCTATCTGCTTGCTTGGGCAGAAAACTCTTTGCATTTTAGAGATTGCTTAGATATGGTTTTACCTTCAGATGAATCCATTCTAGAAGCCTTGTGCAGACGAGATAAGATCTGCGAAGATATTCACCATCGATCCTATTTTCTTCCAGAGTTAAGCAGTATAGAGAACCAGGAGTTTCATATGAGACTGGCAGATGATGTTCATACACCCATTAATCCCTTACCAAGGGAAGGAATGTTTTTTGAGGGGAACATGGCAAATATTTCCACTACTATCCCTATCAACATCTCTGTAAATCCTAATGTTGTGGAAAATGTGCATATTGGCGCAAACTTCTCTTTTGAGGAGATTGTGATCTATACATCCTTGTTTAAGGAATTTTGTGACATTTTTTCCTGGTCATATGAGGAGATGCCAAGCATTGATCCATCTATAGTCGAGCATGAAATCCGAACATACCCTGACACTAAACCTGTTCGGCAAAAGTTGAGACCTGTCAACCTGCGTAAAGCGACGGCAGTGAAGGCTGAAGTGGAGAAACTGCTGAAATTTGGTTTTATTTATCCCATAGCTTTGAAATAATGGGTATCCAATCCTGTTCCTGTTGATAAAAAGCAAGGGAAAATATGCATGTGTACTAACTTTCAAGATTTAAACAAATCTTGTCCTAAGGACAACTACCCCATGCCATTTATAGATCAAATTATTGATGTTTGCTCGGGAAGTGAAGTCTTTTCGTTTATGGATGGTTTCTTCAGATATAATCAAATCCAAATTAAACCAGAATACCAACATAAAACAACTTTTATTTGTCCTTGGGGTACCTTCGCGTATAAGAAAATGCCCTTTGGATTGAAAAATGTTGGGGCAACCTTTCAGCAGGAAATGAATTTTTCCTTTCATGATATTAAGGCCATTGTCGAACCCTACCTTGATGATATGCCTGCACATTCTCGTAAGAGGATCGATCACCTATATCACTTGCATTTGATTTTTGAATGATGTAGATACTATAAGATTCGCTTGAATCCCCACAAGTGCATTTTCTGTTTCGAGTCAGGGAGACTACTCAGACTCATTGTTTCTAACAAAGGCATTTAGGTGGATCCTTTGAAAGTTGAGGCCATTGTAAATCTGCCTCCTCTTCATTCTATCAAGCAAATTTAGAGCCTGCAGGGGAAGTCCAATTTTCTTCGATGTTTCATTGTAAATTATGCCAAGCTTACTAAGGGTTTCATGCACCTGTTAAAACAGGACACCCCATTTATATGGGATGAAATTGCACAACTTGCATTTGAGGCATTAAAAAAAGCTTTGTTGTCGGCACCATTATTGCGTCCCCCATATTACTCTAGGGGTTTTATATTGTATATGGCCGCATCTGAATCGACCATAGGGGTAGTCCTAGTCCAGGAGGACGATAAGCTCCAAGAGCATGTCATTTACTATCTCAGTCATGCTTTAGTCGGACCTGAACTTAGTTATTCCCGTGTGGAGAAGTTGGCCTTAGCAGCTGTTTATGCTATTCAGAGGTTACGTCACTACATCTTATTGAGGACTATGATGGTAGTGGCAGATGTTGATGCTTTTCAATATGTTTTGTCTCGACGGATAGTTGGAGGCAAATTCAACAAATGGATAGTCATTTTCCAAGAGTTTGACTTGGATTTTCAATCCGCCAAATCCAAAAAATCCTTAGTTTTTGCTGAGCTCATTGTAGAATTTCCAGTAGAAGAAGATGTAACCATTGAAGAAGACTCATTCCCAAATGAGCATATCTTTTTTATTTCCAACTCTGACCCCTGGTACGGAGATATACTTATCTATCTCCATACTTTGAAGTACCTGCAACTTTCTCATGGGAAGAACGACGTAAACTACGCCTACATGCCAAGAACTACCTCATTATAGGAGATACTTTATATCGTAGTGGGGTAGATTCCATTTTGTGTCACTGTCTTACCCACGAGGAAGAAGATATTGTCTTAAATGATGCCCATAGTGGAGCGTGTGGGGGTCATTTATCTGGGTTAGCAACGGCCTAGAAGATATTACGTGTCGGTTATTTTTGGCCCACAGTCTTTAAAGATTGTGTGGAAGCAGTGAAGCATTATCATCCTTGTTAGCTTTACACTAGAAATATGCGGTCGCATCCCTCTTTGTTATTTCCCGTCATCTCAGTGGGCCCCTTCATGAAGTGGGGGATTGATTACGTGACGTGTAACCCAGCCTTGGATGGGGGGCACAAACATATCATTGTCGTTGTAGATTATTTTATGAAATGGGCAGAGGCAATGCCCACCTTTAAAGTTGACGGGGAAGCTGCATCTTTTTCGTGTTCAATCAAATTATCTCACGAGTTAGTATAACTAAAGTGATTGTCTTTGACCATGGCAGTCATTTCCAAAATAGCATGATGACTGAATTGACCACTATGCTAGGATTTAGACAAGAACATTAATCTCCATTCTATCCTCAAGAAAACAGTCAAGTCGAGGCTGTCAATAAAACTTTGAAAACTATCCTCAAACATACTATTAATGTAGCCCGTTCCAACTGGCATATCATGCTATATCCTGCACTTTGGGCATATCAGACCAATGTAAAAACTTCTACGGGGTTTTCTCCCTTCCAACTTGTTCATGGAGTGGAAGTCGTTACCCCAATTGAATGTGAAATCCCGTCCTTAAGAATTTATATTCATGTGTTACCTGATATGTCTAAGCTGGAAGAATGTCTATTACATTTAGAACATCTAGATGAACAGCGTAGAGATGCGCTGACAGCAAACCAATCTCATAAAAATAGGGTCAAAATCCAATACGATAAATCAGTCAAGCCTCGGATTTTGTCTGAAGGGGAGCTTGTTTTTCTCTAGGACCAAGACAAAGAACCCCTGGGGGCAGGAAAATTCAGGTCTATGTGGTGGGGGCCTTATGTCGTATCTAAGGTGTTAAAGAAGGGTGCATATGAATTAATTGATTTCGATGCAAATAAGCTGCCTGAGCCTAGAAATGGGCTCTACCTGAAAAAGTACTATGCTTAGGATTAGCACTTTTTCCTGTATTTTATTGTATATAATTTTATGTGCAATAGTTCATCGGTTTGTGTATTTATACCATCTGTTGGTTACTAGGGTGATTCCATGAAGATGGGTAACACTTTTTGGCCAAATTTGGGAATGAAAACCTGATTTTTTACTCATGTGCTAGATAGAAGCCCTCAAAACGCATATATGCCATATGAATTTTGACTTGCAGTAAGAAAACAAATTGTAGAATATTAT
>LPNX010670689.1:12353-26392 GCA_001517045.1 Pseudotsuga menziesii
AAATCCACTCAGTTATGTGCTAGGAATGGCAGGGTTTACACCTCTGCAAGGCACAGTAAATTTTCCATTTGTTTGAATGAGGGCTAAGTCTGTTTTTTTAAGCCCTCGACCGAGGTATCTAAATACCACGGTCGAGGTATTTAAATACCTCGACCAAGGGTTTTTAAATCCCACAATACCTCGGTCGAGGGCTTGATAAAACCTTGGTCGAGATATTAAGACCTCGGTCGAGGGCTTAACAAGCCCTCGACCGAGGTGCGTTTTTCTGTTTTTGCCGAAATGCGCTTGCCAAAAAGTGTTACCCAGGTTCGTGGATTCACCCACTACAGATGTCTTATAAGTGGTTCGTAGGTTTTGTTGATGGCGCCAGTTGCCACACTTGTAATTTGGCTTCAACTGCATGCGTCATTTATTCACCCTCGGGATAGTTAGTCACCTCAGGAGGCACTTGTTTAGGTCTTGCTACCAATAATGTTGCTGAATACAGGGCTGCCATTAAACTTTTATGGGATGCTTTGTCATGTGGTGTCACTTAGCTGGAAGTCCGATTGGACTCTCAATTGGTGGTTTCCCAGCTCAATCGGGCTTATCAGGTGTGCAACCCTATTCTATTACGTCAGTTTATGCAAGTTAGGTTATTGGAAATAAATTTTGAGTTCATTACATTCAATCATATTCCAAGAAATCAAAATTCATTAAATGATGCATATGTTAATTATATCTTGGATTGGCATTTAACACATTTTACATAAAAATATACAGCAGACACATTTAAAAACATTTTTAAATAAACAGGCAATATATGTGTGTGTGTGTGTGTGAATATCTTTCCATATAGATAGGTCGAGTCTCTTATCCTCAGATCCAGTAATAACTGTATAATATACAAAACATGGATCAAAGTCCATCAAATGCTCCTAGGTCTAAGCTAGACCGCCCTAGTCACTTGGAAACCCCTGGTCCCCCCAATCACCTTGCACTCGGGCTTCTTCAGCCTCTTCAGCTTCAGTAGCCTCAACACCATTTATGTACACAAGTACTGCTCTGGATACTCATCTTAGAAGGCATATCCAGACAGGTGGTACACCAACCACTAGCTCCTGCATGATGGCTGGGATGTGCTCAATCCGTAAGGTAGGTACTTTCTGGGTAAGCCTAGATATCTTCCCCTCAAGAACCCTAACCAAGCCCTGGTCCTCTCCCAAAATAGGATGCAAATACATGCGTAGATGCCCAGCAGGGCGGACTGGTCCAATATCTGCATTTTGACATTTTTTTAAAGGATTAGAACTCTTATACATATGTATATATCTCTATAATTAAAATTCAAAAAATTTGAAAATTTTGAAAATAAAAATTACCTAACTCTCCCCATGCTCGTCTTGGAGGGAGGACGAGGTCGGTATCACCTTGAAAGTCTAATCCAACATATGGAAACTACTCCAAGGCTGGCAATTGTCACTCTCACCAAAAGTATAAGTCATCTTCATAAACACTCTGGACTGATCCACCACCTCCCTGGCGGAGGAAGATATCTCCCCACCTACTTAGCCTAGGCTGACGGGGAGAACGAACTGGCAATGGTACTGCAGGACTCAAACCCAACACTCTCTCAAAGAAGAAGGCTACTAATATGTTGGAATAACCAAAATTATTCCTCCTGCATCTTTTGCAGTCATAGAGTTGTTTTCTCATAATCGGGATCACTCCTGAGCACCAGTCATATAGGGCTCCTTGCATACATTCTACTGCTAGTCTCATTTGGTTTCGAGTTGCAAGGTGAAGTGATAATGACAATGCAACCCTCACTATAGTGCTCGTCAATTCCTATAAAGGAAAGTTGCAAATGTGAACAATAGGGATGCAACTACCCCTCTTTTGAGTGTCTGTCTTGCAGTATATATCGATATAGTTCTGTACACTTAGAGGGTCACCGCCTCTGTTGGTACCTTCCAAGTTCACCAGAGCTCCCCGTCATGATAAAATGAAAATTAAGTAGACATCCTATGATGTAATCTCTAGAACCTTACCTTGAAGGTCAAATATGCCCAAATCATGATCCGAATAATTTATCAAAAACTCTAAGAGGCGGACATTGGCCCGCATAGGTGAGGCACATAAAAACTTTAATAACCAACTTTGACGTAAAACATTCACTGTGGAGGCATCTGGAAGAGCTTCTTGGTCCATGTCTTCATGTTCCCGCTCCCTCCACTCAAGCACCATCTTTCAATCTAATAAACAAGCAATTGCAAACCTTTAGATTCATATAAAATTTGAAAATTTTCACCCTATACATTGTTTTTCTACCTCGTGCAGCGTACGCGACTATCTTTTAGGCAAGTCACATACTGTACGCGACTGTCTTTCAGGAAACCCGCTTACAGAATGCGTGTACACAACTATTAACATACCATACCCGCGTACACAACGTCCATGCTTTGAGGGCGCCTAAAAACATGAACTAGGGCTCAAAAATAACAATTGTTTGGATCAAATGAAAGAGCATGGAGTGTAGTTTTACCTGACGCTTTTGGTTTTGAGAATGGTCCCCCGAATCGTCCACACCGAGCAATCAAAGGTAGAGGTAAAACTTGTCTTTTTATGGTTAAAAATCAAATGGTGAGTTTTTTATTCATATTTTGAACTATTTATAGAATAGTTATTTTCAAAGTGGATTTTTTCCCTATAGTTTATAATTTTTAAACTAATGCCATATATTTTCTTCCATGTGACAAGTTTATGGTCGTCTTTAAGTTGTTTTTCGCTCATATAGGATGGTTTTTGTCATTTCGCATGCATTCTGCATTCATACCTAATCCATCTTGATCCTAGCATTAACACTTCGACCATGGACTATGGTATCTTTGACCATTAGCTCCTTGTCTTTACCATTGTTCTTCCGTGGATAGGAATTTCCTCTCATGAGTATCCTCATTTAGAACCTACTTATTGTTTTGTGATACTCATGCTGCAACTTTCATAGGTTTAGGGGAACATTTTTAGCTATTTTTCACACCAAATTGAGCCTCGTTTTGGTCTGTTTTTACAATTTATCCCTGTATAGGACTCCCCGCTCTTGTGGAGTTTCTTTAGGCCCAGGTCTAACTCCTCAAAACAGACTTGACTGCCGAGTAAACTTGTCCGTTCAAGCTCGTTAATAATATGTGAATGGGTATCCACATTGGTGGTAGGTTATCTCTTTCTCGGACCATGTGGAATAATACGAGAAAGGATCACCCTCTTTTCTACGGAATTGAGAAGAGTATTCTCGAGTACAGGTTTATCACTTTTCTGAACTTAAGGGACTAAACTTACGGAAAAGGAACTCCCGGTATGAGCTTAGTTTTATCTTTTTTGTGCTCTGGACCTAACATGAAAAAGATTCCGAGTGTATTTTATGTCTTTGTCATGCTCGTTAAACACCAAGAACAAAGCATCAAGTTTATTGTTGTAAGCCCCATTTCTCGTACTCCAATGGATCTTTCCGAGTGATCTTGCTTTCCTTCACACTCGTAAAACTCAAGCTATATGCTGCTCTCGAAGGAGCGTTGGGTAGGTGGTAATTTAACCTTTTTCGGACCTCCCTGACTAAGTACTAAAAACGTTCACCTTTTCTTCTACAGAAGTTAAGAGAGTTCTTATGTGGTATGTTTTATACTTTTATGGCCTCAGGAGACTAAATTGGATGAAAAAGGACCCCCCTGGAGTCTTCTTTGGAGTTTTCAAACTCTCTAAATGTGAAAACACCAAGTGAGCATGTACTAGTTCGGGCTCATAAAATCCACAAATTAGTGACTCTATCAAGCATTATTCCCTCTTCTCTTCAAGCTTGTTAAAAAATGAAGAGAGACTCGAGTTGACTTTCCTGGACTCGTTAAAATTTAACAGGGAAGGTAAGGAAGAAGTTTTCTTTTTGGTTCTCAGTCAGTGGAAGCATGTCCTCCTTGAACATGGAACTCTCTATTTTTTCCGATACTCATGTCTCAATGTTCACTTTTAGTTCAGCTATTACTTCGAGTTGCTTACTCCTTCTCTTGTCAGTTCTACCTGGGGAATCTGATCATGTTTCCTACATGACAGATAAGTCTAGTTGTACTATCTGTAAAGTTAAAAGATGCCTTGGGTCATCTCTGTGTCATGCTCACTGTTCAAGGACTTAACCTTGTGTGTGATCTATATCCTGATTCCATCATTGTTATATCTGTTACTACTTGTGTCTCCCTTCCTTTACCCAGTTCCTAGTCACTCTTGTGATCCGTTGGAGAATCTATTGCCTTCCTTATCACAATATGGTTCTGCATCAGCACTTCTTGACGATGAAGACCTAGAGTTTTGACGATCGTACCTTAGGATTCACTTTTATTTTTGTGAATTCCTTTGCTTCGGTTGTCAATTATCACCTATTGGTTGACAATCTATTGAATCCTATCCATGTTCGACTTCAATAACATCTATTCACATGGCTTGGATTGTACTGGTTCATTGGGATTTTTTTACGAAGACCTTAGTTTCACGTCTATGGACTAAGTTGCACAAGATTATGTTGTGGTCACTTACATAGCTTCCAGATCTTTGAAGACTCATCATTATTGTATATTGTGGCTTCGATACACCTTTGTAATATACATGGTCTTGTACCCGTACTATATGATGTACTCAAATATTGTAAAGGAGCTAGTGTTCCAGTATATTGAACATAGCATCCTCGGATATGACTTTGTATATGACATTATTATGTATTTGTTTCAGGTACTACCTATGCTCCATTGGACTTCTGAGTTCTCCAAGAATAATATTATAATGTATTTCGGCCATCGCTTCCCTCTGACCTCACACATTAGGGGGCATATGTTATCAACCCAAATGGCACTTCTCCATCTGAGTGTTGACATTCCTTATGTTGGTACACAAAAGGACATTTTAGGATTGAAGTTTTCCAAAAAACTATAGATGGGCATGACATGAGATGCATTTACCCTTCAACCAGCTTGCCATATTATTTTTCTAAGTGTTCATTGGCGTACGCGACTATCTTCATTGAAACTCACGTGCGTACGCAACTATTCCCATTGACAACTTGCGTACTGTACATGACTATCTCCATTGCAACCCATGTACATCAGCATACGCGGGTTTCCTTTAAGCAACTCGCATGTCATACACGGGTTGCCTATATTAATAGTCACGTACATCTCCATTCGACATTAAAAAATATAAATCATGATTAATGGAGATTAGTTGGGCATTAATCATTAACTACCCCAACCATCTCAACCTCCTCAACCTTCGAAACTACTCTATTTCCCAAAGTATAAATAGAGGCCTTAGGGAGGGCATTAATCAATCAATTTTGGAGAGCAAAGTTATGCTAGTGGTATATCTTTAGAAGTATTGGAGTAGCAGAACTCAGAGTCTATTGGTTGCAGAGGAGTCCTTGTCTCAGACATTGGGTTGTACACTTATCTCATTCACTGATTGTTAATAAAGAGAATTCTTCTTCCAACATTGTGTTGAGTCTCTTTCATGTATTATGGTTGATGAATATATTTGATTAAGCACTATATATATTGTTTATCTAACCTGCCATATATACATGTATAATATTTTACTTGGATAATTTTCTCTTTGCAGGTGAAGGAGGTGCATCCCTGAGATCTTTGGAGAGAAGCAGAGTGGAAGAAGATCAAGCTTGTATCAACCGTCGGTAATCGTGTGAGTCCAATATTTCTTCCTATTTCCTTTTTGTTCTCTATTAAAGCTAATTGTCTGCAAGGTTAGAAGTAAGTTGGTGACCCCAGACCCTAGGTTACAAGGGTGTTTAATCCTAAGCAACAAATACTACCATTCCAACCAAGTCAGCATCATGGTACATATTACGTATAGGCATGGCCCTGAGAGAAGCAATAACAATAGGATAATACAGACGGAGACAAACTTTTACATAAGTGATAACAGATGCCATGATTTGCATTATGTGCAACATTGTTTTTTAATTTTCTATGATTAGCTAAAGGAGTGAGATATACACATGGATCAACATTGGATATGGTCAGATGGTTGTGCGGGCTAGTTCAAAAATGCTTGAGTCTTCCAATGGATGAGTATGTTCCATAAGACTTACAATGTGCCGCATATATGTAACTACTTTGATACTGGGCATGGAAAAGGTGAGCATGATGGGGTCAATTCATCAAGACCACACTACAAAGGGAGGAGATACAGTTTAACAGAAACCCCCATATCAAAGATGCAGAATCCATAGTTCAATGGTGCTCTGCAACAATGTCATACAGAACTAAAGTGCAACATACATCAACAGAGGAGGGAAGGGAAGTCTGGAATTTTTTGAAAGTGGTTGACATAGATCAATCTCGTTCCTATAGTTACGGCAAAGTACAAGGAACACCTGGATTTCATTCGTTTTGAAGCTCAAACAACCCCCTATCTAAAATATGGACCCAAAAACTTGCTTTCTTTTGTAGCCCTTGTAGCAGTGGTGAATGGGATGAATGTGAATGCATTGATTGGGTTGATGATTGGGATTGTGTGTCACTTGTAATAGACCCACGTGTAGTCATTGAAACAACCCACTAAGAGGATGTTCAGTCAACGATTTCGACAGAATACGACCATATCTCAGATATTGTACAACTAGAACACATATATGTAGTTGTTTCCCCGAAAGACAATGAATGGGGCACGGATTATTGGTTGGAATGATGCATTCAAGGTAAGAAAATATTGAATGGATCATTGATTGATGATGAAGTCAATGAATTTCCTATTGGCTTGATGGTGGTTGAGGGTGAATATCTTACACTAGATGGGAAATCAAGAAGAACTAGTGGGCATGTATTTGTGGATTACATACCAAGTTCTGTGGTCTATCACTTCACAAACTTGATTGTTGGAAAAAACATCCATCTACAGACAATGTCAAAAAATAACTCAACTAAGGTACGTTACTGCTTTCCTCATTCAGAGCACAAGATATTGATGGAGATAATTAGAAACAAAGAGGATCTAGATGGTTATATTGAAAGAGATTTGGTAATTGCGCTTACACTCCTCTTACACTACCACACTAGCCTAACATTCGACCACTCCTACCCTAAATGTTTGACAACTTATATGAGATGAATATTTAGATATATTAACCACTCCTCCTTCAACTTGCACAATGTAGTTCACACACACAATGAGGCATGGGCAGGGCCAGTGCACAGTTGTCAGGGTTACATGGACCCCACTGGGGAGAAACCCTAGTTTTCATAATCTAGCCTAGATACATTCTCAGGCCATGTGGAGTCGGGTGGAAGGCCACCCTAGCCATAATCTCCTGCATCAATCCCAACGGAACCAATGGTTCATCGATCGAAACCCCGGTCAACGATCTATGGTGAGTTGTAGTAGGCCTACAAAATACATTCAAGGACGCTTGGGCCAATTCAATGTCGAGGTCCAAAAATAGGTGTGTTTGAGAATGGCCTCCATGGGCAGGCCACCCCTGTCCGCTCAACACAAGTTTTTACAGGGTCGATGCACCGTTGTCAGGGTTGCATGGACCCCACTGGGGTGAAACCTTAGTTTGAAAAATATGGACTAGAGTAATTCTCGGGCCATTAGGAGTCATGGGGGAGGCCACCGTGGCTATAATCATGTTCCACAATCTCAACAGAACCAAAAATTCATCGATCAGAGCCTCGGTAAACTTTCTATGGCGAGTTGTAGTAGGCCTGCAAAAGTTGTTAGGGATGCCTGGGCCAATTTGAGGTTAGGGTCATCATCATGTTTTTTCAAGTATTTATTATTTTTGGGGTATAGGGTTCCATCAAAAGTATGCAATGTGGGTACTCGTTGGACGCAAAATCAAATTCCGCATCCAACGAGCTCTCCCGATCAAGATTTGAGTAAAAACACATGGAGATATGTCGAAAATACGAACACAAAAAGTAGTTTTTTTCTTTTTTCCTCCAAAATTAATAAATATTATTTTATTATTTATCTTAGTAGGCCCATTTTAGACCTAAAAATTCCTCTAATGACAAATACGTATAAAATTCCCGTAGATACCAAAAATAATGATCCAACAATCTCTAGCACGCCCATCGACAAAGCTAATGACAATGCACAACATCCCATAGAGATGCAATATATAATCAAATACAACCTAAGGAAGCATTACTTTTATACACATTTCTTCTCCTATAAGGAAGTAGTAAACGATGACTACAATTTTTATTCCATAGTATGTACCATACAAAAAAACAGGAAAGCACAACTATGTCAACTGGACTCAATACGAGCAATGTGATTCCCTAGCCTCCATGCATCATGACTAATCTCTTCTTAATATATTCTCTAGGGTTGGAACCATAGAGTTTCCTTTTATGGGTTAACAAAATCCATGACCTCTACAAAACAATCCCATGTGTGAATAACTCATACTCATCCCTAGCACTAGGATTCATCTTCATGACTCTAGGATTTATATCACAATCCCCAAGTCACGATCTCTAAAATACTTCTCCAAGACAGTTACAAATATAGAATATTGAAGACATTAATAGTAAGCAATGAGAAATTCTCTATCTACCTTTTATATATAATATGCAAGGGAGGCCAAGATAAAATGTAGACAGGGTCCGTGCAGTTTTATCTATACTTAAGTCAACAAGGAAACCCCACATGTAGTGTTTTACAATATGAGAATGGAAAGTGCAACACTATGGTTTTTCCAAAAACCCAAGGTTGTGCATCATCCAAGCATGATGTCTCTAGGGCCCAACACCCTATTTAGATGGTGTGTTATCTAATAATTTGTTATCCCAATTCTCCCTCTTACAAAGTGGTTATTTCTCCAAGTGTTCTCAAACAAGGCACTCCTCTTACACTACGCCACATGTCCACTTCTACCTAATTCTCCTTAATATGTTTTCCAAGTTAGTTAGTCACTCCAATTATTCTTCTCAAGATATGTGTATGTGTCACAACTATCCTATCATGCGCATCAAACCAAACATATTCAAGTTAAGTATCTAACCTCCAAGTTTATGTCACATCCTTAAAATTAAAATGACCTACTTGTATTCATGAAATACATTAAATGTAACCTCCTCAGTAAAGACTATTATGGGAACTAGCTAAAGTGAGCAAAAAAGTTGGATATTATGCAAAATGAGCTAGTTCCAATTCTCCCAAATGTTGTAACAGCGCCAAGGCATGGACTTTTTTGAATTTTTCTTTTAATTATGAAATAAACTCTGAAGCATTCATGTTTATTTTTTCGCGTTGACAGCATGCCTAAGTAAGTGTATCTTATTGTCTACCATCTCAGGTTGTTTTTTTTAAATCTTGTATTATTATGTATATTGTTCAAGTCTTTCTCATACTCTTTTCAAACTCTTTTTGTTTTAATGTATATGCCAACCTTTTCAAGATGCTCCTTAAATACATGCCAAAAGATAAAGCTGCAAAGAAGGAAAGGCTTCTGAAGAAAGCTTAGGCTGAGGTAGAAGGAAAGAATGTTGAAGTGGAGAAGCCTATTATTTTGAAATATGGGATACCTACCTCATTGAGCAGGTATTGCAATTGTAATTGTCCAAGTATCTCTACTATGAATTTCTTTAAAGGTATTGTGTTTTGAGGTTAATTGTTGTGTGTTTCTTTAGCAAATTTGGAGATTTTATTTGTCCTTTTCAGTTACGACAATGAAGGTTTATGTGCTTTCAAAGTAAATCTCAATTGGTATTTATTGCACATGATTTTGATCCAATAGATTTGGTAGTGTGGCTTCCTGCACTTTGTCAAAAAAATGAATATCGCATATGCATTTTGTTGTAATTTGATTAATAGGTATAGTAACATCTCAGAGTTTATACTAAGGAATTTTTAAAGATAACTTTAGCTCTGACCTCATAAAACAACATGTCAATTTGCAATTGAGTAAGTTGAGTAAAGAACATTTTGTATGCATTCACTAGTTTTATGCACTTTACCCACATTTTGTATGTTGCGATGATGATATTTTCATTTTCTCTTTGTTTGTGTTGTTGATATTTATTGTCACATGTTTTTAAGCATTTGAAGTATTTATATGTGAAATGGCTATTTAATTTTTATTTTGTGCTTTCTCTTCAAATGTTTATATGTGCAATATATATACGCAGACTTGTCGCATAGTTCTATGTGACCTTTCTTATATTTTGTCACTTTTCTTTTTGCACTATGCCAAAGTATTTCCATGGACTGGACTTATTTAACATTTTAGAATTTATTGGTCCTTAATTATAAGATGGTATACATTAGTAGAAAATAATATTTCCTAGGGTAAAATCACATTTCAATACTTAGAAAATTTCGAACGGAAAATACTCTAAGGACCTTACTTTGATCAAGTATAGTCAAATTCCTTGTGGCAAACTTAAGAGATTCTGCATACTCTGACCAAGATGTGTTAATCATATTACCACATGACAACATTTGATTAGTCCACGTACCCAATGATCCAATTTTTTTTATTTCATGGTCATATGTGTCATATAATGGCCCTACCATATGTCCCTCTGAACCATTTATATTTACTCAATCAACGTTCTGAAAATGAAGATAATGCATGCTTTATTGGAAGATTAACAGGAAATTTAGCTGTGTTGGGATATTTTTTCTAATTCTACAAATATTGTCACTATATCAACATTTTTTTCATTAAGGTTACAAATTTAATTTGCTAGTGCAACATTGTTGTCACAACATTATGGCTTATCATCCCTATATGAACGCTTCTTCGCCACTAAGTGTTACAAATTTGTTTTACTAGTTTAGCATTGTCATCATAGTGCTATAATTTTTTGTCGGTCTTTTCAGGACATTTAATTGCAAGATCAATGTTCATCTACTGTAGACTCAACGTTACTTCATTACAACACCGACATTATTCCTTGTGTGCCAGGTGCACTCATCTCTCTATCAACACTTTCATGTTGGTTCCTTAAGGACGTCTTGTAGCAACATCGATGTTAATTTGTTGCTTGATCAATATCCTACCGTTGTAACATCAGTGTTATGTCATGTTGGCAGTATTTGTTAGTCAGGTGTAACTGTCTCTCTATCGACACTTTTACGTCAATCCCTTCTGGACATTTTGTTGCGACATCGATGATTGGACATTACAACATTGACACACATTTGAAATAATAAGAAACAATAAGCACCTTAAATGGGACACATGTCATGTCTTGGTTGGTTAGGAGTTGAATTTTTTTTTGTCGATATCAAAATTAATGACAAAAAAAAGTGGCAAAAAATGGCATTTGCTTTTGTCACAATTTCAACACAAGACAGTCAAAAAAGAAATGGGTGGTCATAAAATCAGTCACCTCTACTAGTGTCTGATAACCTATAATCTTCCTGTAACTATGGATATTGTCCCATACAACCCCAATGATGAAACTTAGCTCGGATACCACTCTATCATGTCCTCATCCATCATTCTAACAATAGGAGAGTGTATTTACGAATTCAAGATTATAAATTTCACCCCATGGGACATAGTATGAATTCATAAATAAGAAATGCATGAGCTAATGCATCGATGCAAAACACAATGGTAATATAACTCCATCCACACACACACACACATCATGCATAATCAAGAATATTCATCACGAGAAGAAAATAAAATCATTCTGCATTCATATACAAAGAAAATACTTATCTTTTAGTAAGAAGATCCAAGCAACTAGATGTGTAAGAGTGATTTTCCACCCAACCATAATCATTAGCTACAAATAACACCTCCAATATAGGATATGATTCCATCGAGGTGAAAGAAACACCTACAAATTTCTCTCTCTATCATCCCACAACCCATTTGTTCTCATGCTTGGCCAAACTGCTCACCACTGAGAAATTACAAGGAACTCACTTAGCCATCCCATCCAAAGAAATCTCTTCTACTACCCCACACAACGGAAGGAATGAATTTTCATTCACTATTCCATAGTTCCGTTAGGAAATCCAACCCTTAGATGGTTACCACTATGTGTAGAAAGAGTCTAACATGTTGTATGTTATTGGTGAAAATCCTTTAACACTAATTCATGGATTCTCAAGCATTTAGGAGTAGGAAAACAAAATGGGTAAAGGTTCCTACCTTGCGCAACCTTTATCCTCACCTATAGCCATTTAATTTATCTAATGTCTACAATTATTTGTTCACAATTTAAATTTATGGTTATTCCATAGTTTGCTAATGGTAATGGTAGTGGAATGGAAAGCAAGAGAGAAACTCCACCTTGTGAAAAATTTGCATGGAATTGAATGGTATACTCGAAAGCAGATGAGAGGATAGTGAAAAATATAACTGGCATAACTTTGACCATAGAAGAAAAGGACTCTTACAACTGTCATGAATTATATTCATCCCATGCTTCTATAATTGTATGAAAATATTTCCCCACCAACTTCACACATGCATCAATGATTGGATTTAATATCCAAAATGAAATAAATGGAGTTATTTAAGGCACATGGAAAAAAAGTATGGTTCATAAGGTTGACACTTGGAAATAGAGGATTTAATCTCCCATATGCCCCCTTTCTTCTTTCCCTCTAGTGGAATCATAGCCCCTCTAGTGCTCTTTACACAATCATCTTGGACAATTTTATTATTTTTCCAACATAACATTTACATAAATTTAAGTTATCATGAAAACTAAACCATATGGTCCCTATAGAGATATTACATTATACATGCCTATCCATTCACTAGTAGGGTCAGTGCCTTTATCTCCACACTAGGAATCCATACTGGCATATTTACATCATTTACACAAATTTTATTTAATAAATTCCTAGTCAAAATTGGGGGTATTACAACGTCAAAGAGAAAATTGGTTAGAGCATGATGATGGCACACAACTCACAAATTTTGATGGTTTGTGAGGGATGAACATCACATTGGTTGCAAATTTTGAATCCAAATTATAGAATATTGTGCTGATCCAAATGTTTTAGTCATACTACAACACATTGAATTAGTTACAAATTTTGAAGTCATGTGATATAACATCACACTGATGACAAACTTGATGAATAATGATATATCACAATATTGGAAGAGATTAAATTTGTATGACAACAATTAAATATCATAAATATTGAAGTGGGGAACACCACATGGACATATAATAACGTGGGTCCAAAGTTAACCCATCATTTGATAGGGATATATTATAGATTAAATGTGCAAATTCTATGAACCCTAAGACTATTGAGGGAAAGACATAGTTACCATCAAAACTCTCACAAAGAAAAAGGAAAGCATCTAATCAACATAAATTTCACTCTATGTTGATAACACCTTTCCAAGAGGTAGGCATATTTTTCCCAACCTTGGTATATATATAATCATAACATAAACATTCAAATGGTAAAAAATATGTTGCAATTGCATTATTTTATTAGGTATGACCTTTATTTTGTCCAAAGTAATAACCCAAGGCACATATTTTTTCCATTCGGCAAGACATGTGGGCCATTTCGAATCATAAACCATTGAGTAATCAACTACTAGCCTTTTCCTAAAACCTTCACCAAGAAAACTATAGGAAGGAGTGATTCATTATTTCAAATGGATTTATCTCACCACAGAATGCATGATTGAACTTAGGATTGCAAGCCATTCAAAGGACCAATTCCCTTATTCAGGCAAAGAGAGAAAGAACTAAAGAAATATCATTTTACTTGTGCAACCTAGCCATGGGTTGATGTTCTCATCCATACAACTAGAATGGGCAAGGGAACCATAGAATTTTTGTTACAATGTGATGCACAATACAATGCATCGAAGGGTTACCATATCATATTAAATCTAAAATTTAGCGTATGATATATACTCTTACTAAGGAATGAATAGAATTCGAATTCATTGTAGAAAAAATGCAAAAGGTTTGGGTTGGGTAGTGCAATGCAAAACCCAAGCAAGGTCTTCCTTACCGAAACATTTAAATATACAACCAATATGGGAAAGCACA
>LPNX010670711.1:2992-55104 GCA_001517045.1 Pseudotsuga menziesii
AGAGATGTAAGAATCATGGGGATTGGGCACCTAAAAAAAAATAATACACAACTCATAAAACATTAAAATAACAAATCCTAGATACCAAGCAAGTTAGCAATGCTAGGATAACCAAGGTTGGGGCATCAAATTATGTTGTTCAACACTTGTCGTGAAAGCATACATCTATGGGATGGAGGGGAAATGGAATCAATCCTAAGTCAACTGAAGCCTTGCAAAACATTGCATGTATGAGCCTCAACAATCTGCCTTTTAAATTGAACCAAAATACCAAAAGAAGTTTACTAATGGCTAGATTTGAGAAAGTTCTAGGTGTGAGTATTTAAGGGCTCACGGCTCTCTAATTTGCTATGTTTTGTACCAGTCCATGATTCAGTGAATCGATAGTCACAGGTACGAAATTTAAGTTATTTAATGAAAACAATTAGTGTGTATACCTCTATGATGAAATTGTTTTCCATGTTGTTGCAGGACTCTACCCTCCTTTTTGTCTTACCAAAAGGAATGATAATTAGGAAGAATACCTAAAATTATAGACTTCACCATCAAATAATACATTGCAATCGCATTCGTAAGGAGTGATAAGAATATCACAACAATCCAATGTGTCAAATCTCAATTGATAGTGTCAATTAAATTCTTATATGTTAAATTTAATATAATACTTACTTATAGTTTTTTAACCCAAAAATAACCCATGTATCTCTCAATGGCATACACCACCCAAGGACACCATCTCACAGCACTCATTTCACTCCATAAGACCTTCCATTTGACCCCCACACCTCCAAAAGAGCCCAAGGATGAAGAACAGGGCTAAAAACCCAAAAAAAGAGCCAAAAATAGCCCCCTAGGAGCTAAATCCCTCAAAAAGGGGATAAAACCCTAAAAGGGGCTAAAGTTAGGGAGAAAGGGGCTAAAGCCCTGACCAAGGGCTTAAAACCCTAAAATCCCTTGGAAAAACTATAAAAGGAGGGTCGAGGGTTACTCTCAAAACACTCCTCACTTGCCTATTGTTATGCTCCCCGTGGATGCTTTGAGACCTTTTGCTCTCAAACCACCCGCTCTCCCTCTCCTCCATCTCCATATCATCAAGCCATTACTTCCCAACCAAGAGAGAGGTGCTCCCATGAGCTAGGGCATGGTGGCCCATTTCCACCTAAGTGAGGTATAATTTCTTTTCATGGTTGTTTATTTGTTTTGTTTCCTAACCCTCATTTCTATTTGTAGGTTTTTCATTAACATTGTTTGCAGGTTTTCTCCATTGTAGCTTAGGTTTATTTTGTAGGTTTTGGAGGCAGAACCCTAACCTAGTGTGTGTAGAGGGGTTCAAGAATGCTTCATCTCCTATCATTTATTTTTTGTCATTAGCTCTTAGATCTAGTTTACAGTAGCTGCTATCTGCTTGCTCTTTCTTATATTAGCTTAGTTTAATTCACTACTCTGTTTATGTCATATTTCCATTTTGTTTTTTCCTATTTTCAAAGCGTAGGAACCTACCCTTATGCCCTATAGGCACAAGGGAGCCATTCCTACTTCTATAGTGAGGATAAATTCTCAGTACAGCTTTGGTGACTCTGCTCAATATCGAACCCAGAATCTCACAATGATGTTTCCTTGACCAAGAGCACGAGGGATAACTAAAAGGTGTGAATCAATCTGCGGACTGACTCACTGAATTGGGAGGGGGAGCGGAGGGAAGGGAAAAACTGAACAGGGGCATGGGGGGAGTGGGAGACTCAAACTTCCTTTGTTCATATTATGATGGCAGGGTGGACTAGGCAGTGAATGAAACTGACTCAAGGGAATGGGATCATAGCTCAAATACTGGGAATATCGCTGCAGATGGGAAATACTTGGAGGAGGTGGACACTTTTGATAGTAATGGGATCCAAGGAAGACACATTGTAGAGTACTCTGAACAAAGGTGACCCAATGTGGGGATGTTTCCTAACCGTTTTCTGTGGGGTGGTGTCTAGGGACATCGTTGTGGTACGATCCCGTGGATTTTTGGTGAGCCCGAGAAGGTAAATGCTTGATGGTGCATTAGAGGAAATTTCAACTCAAAATGGGCCTTTTAACGTTTATTCAAATTCCATATCATCATGTGTTAGCCAATGAAATTGCTTTAAATTTGAAATATCGTATAGGTCTTAAACACTTTTTTAATATAAATTTGGGGATAGGTATCATAAAAAAAACTACTTTTTTTGTTTGTATTTTTGACATATCTTCCCGTGTTTTTGCTCAAATTTCGATCGGGAGAGCTCGTTGGATGCGTAATTTAATTCCACATCCAACGAGCTAGTCCATTCGAAATTTGAGTAAACACATGGGGAGATATGTCAAAAATACAAACAAAAAAGTAGTTTTTTTCTTTTCTTCCTCCAAAATTAATAATTATTATTTTATTATTTTAACTATTATTTTATTAATTCATTTTATGAGGCCCATTTTGAGTTGAAATTTCCTCTAATGTTTTCAATTTTAGAGAGTCTGAAAGCACGAAGGAGACTCCAGTGGGGGCTCTTTTTTTTTGGTAGTCTCCTGTGCCCCAAAAAGGATAAAAGTATACATAGGAGAGCTCGCCCATCCTGGAGGGGATGAAAGACTTCTTTACCGTTGGTAGTCTGATCAGGACAGAAAAGGTTAAACCTGTACTCACTGGATGGTCGTTCAGATACTTTTACGAGCATGAATGAAAGCAAGTTTGCTTGGAAATCTTTTCTTGTTGAAATGGATGGAAAAGAGCTTAACGACAATCGGTGGTGATATTTTTAGTAAAGTGCAGCCCCTCTGCCCGAGAAAGCACAAAAGTATGCAGAGGGGAATGGTCTTAGCTTAAGTGTGCCAAGGAGGTCCTTTTCATGAAATGGTCTACATGGTCCACAAAAGGAGGTAAATGAGACAATGTAGATTCCCTTTCCTATACTTTAGCGAGTAGGAAAGAAAGCAGCTGTGCTCGATGATCTTTTCATTGTTTTAAGGAGTCAGAAAAGAGCTTAAACAAAACTCCAATGTGGTCAACCAACTATGGTGGCACGAGTGGTACCCTATGTCGAGATGGTGGACAGAGGTCCAAAGTTCATCCGCACAGTATGGACGGAGCAGAAGGCTCTCAAACATACCAATACATGCATGGGATAGATTGTGGCAGAGGCCTATGAGATGGTGTGGCAGAGGCATGCCAACCCAAATGGCTCTTAGACAGAAGTCAGTAGAGCATGTGTGTGTGTTGTGGTGGATGAAATTGGATACATGTGATGTAAGTACAAGTCCGAAGGAATTTATATGCCAAATACATGCAAGAAAAGAAATCATTTTGTGGACAGTGGTACAGAGGTCCGCATAAGGTGCAGTAAAAAGAAAAGACAATCTATGTGTTAAAAATACAAAATAAAAGCTAAAATTACATTTCTTAACGGGCAGTGGCCTGAGGACACTTCTATGTCAAATACATGGAAGAAAAACAAAAGGTTTTGTGGATGATGGTCCATATGTCTACGTAAGGTTCAGTGAAAAATACAATTATAAATACAAAAATAAAAATTATAGTACAATACTTAATGGGCGACAGCTCAACAGCTTTCATGAGTATAGGTCGGGCAGTGTGATACGAGTACCGTTCTATAGACACTTGCATTGGCATGTCATGGCTCATGAATCGAGGTAACTTATGGGAGATGGTCCCAAAATTGACTTATTAAACATGAGATGATGGTCTCATAACTAAATAGAGGGCAGAATTCTGAAACTAGTGGCATGAATGGTGTCTCAAACAGAGTCCGTATGGTCCTATTGTGTTGATCAGAAGAAATTAGGTCAAATGGGGCCTATAAAAGGGGAGGTTCCACATGGTGAAGTGTCATTGTCACTGTTCATTATGGAGTTGGAGAGGTGGGCTCTAATTCTTCATTTGCTGATTTCTCTTGATTCGATTGATGGTTTCGCGAGTCATGATCTGCAGGTAAAATATCTCACTGAACCTCTTCATTTTGATGGCTTATTTACTAAATTTGACCACCTGGAGGGCCCCCATGAGCTATTTGGGGTTTCTTGTGCGCCAGGTCACTCATTTAGAAGGGCAAGGTGCACCCTGGGTGCACCTGTTGGGCCATTATGAGCGCCCTGGGTGGTCCTTTTGCTTAGATAAGTGTGCCCTGGCCTCCTTTGGGTGGTTTTTTTATGCTGGGGATGTCTGACATCAGGGTTTTTTCTTTATGTAATATGGTGGAGATCAAATGGAGGGAGAGGCACTGCAAGGCAGTCAGAGATGCATCATTACGAGACAGGGGTGTTAGAGATACACTAGCCTGTTGTGGTTTGCTGAAGTTTATGAGGATTTCGCTTATGCAGAGTTTGGGTTTGCTGATGCAAACTCTGATCGGTTTCTGGGATGTTGCTGAGGAGGTGTTCCTCTTCCAGGGCTAGCATATTGAGATTATGTTGGAAGATGTGTATTTCATTACTGGGATCCCAATATTGGGAGTAGTTGGTGAGTTGGCACCTGTACTATCTCGGGGAGAGACATTAGAGGATTTATGTGATTGGCACTGTTACGCTACGGCGTATGTGCGTGGTTCTTATGTCCTGATGTGTGACATCGAGGAGTTTTCCACACAGGCGGTGAGGAATTTACTGCATCGCATCTTGGGTTCCACAAGGAGCCACAAGATTTCTAGTGGTCAGCTGTAGCTAGTAGAGCGTGCCATTGGTGGCACATATTATGCATGGGGCCAGATGTACTTGCAAGCTATTCAGCATCAGCTGAACATGTCTAAGACTACTGGTGCTGGTTTTTTCTTTGGATCCTTTTTATGTGCTTTCTTCTTTGAGAAAGCACCTACACTTCGTCCTCATCGGGATGTGGAGGACAGTGGTCCACGGGAGCCAAGGATGTATAGGTGGTTCCAGATGATGATTCACGAGGGTGGCAGTCAAGTGGGCCACTTCTTCATAGAGCAGTTGTTGGAGCAGTGGCTCCAGCTGCTTGTGGTGATCAAGGAGTACCCATATGTGAGTATGGATTTCCAGGGAGATCCTGAGATGCCCCAACCTCCTGGTCAGGATTGGGGACTAGCTAGTCTGTATGCCTGATATTTTTATGTTTATCTTTGTGCATAGTATAGTTGAGCTAGTTAGTGATCTTCATATTGATGTATGTGGAATGATGGTGTCCTTTCTTGTGTGTGCAGATGTTGGTCCTCACCCAACACCTAGGCATTGGAGGCGGGTTGTTACCGTACCTCATGTGGTGGCTGTTACAGCGGCCCCTTCGGGGAGCTCTCACAGATGGCAGCAGGATATGGATGGACTAGTGTCGTATATGGAGGAGGTAGCTACTAGAGTTTCAAATGTTGGCTGGCAGCACCTGAGTACTAACTTTATTGCTGCTATTCACAATCTTCCTCCCAAGATGATGGGTGTGATAAGGAAGGTGGTTGTGGCATTCGCCGGACAGCGAGAGGTGGTGTTCGTGCAGAGGATGCATCCTCTTCAGAAGATGATGATGTCGATTCAAATGATGAGTCTGAGTCAAATTAGCAGCCTAGTGGGGCTGTCCCTAGCGCATTGGTGCACTAAGGGGTTTTTGTGTCGCTTATGTATATCCTGTTGAGAAAGCATATGTGGCTTCTCATTTTTGTATTGGACATGTTGCGGACATGCGACTTGTGGATTTATATCTATATATATATTTTTATGCATGTGGATGCACTTTTATGGTTTTATTATGTGAGTCATTTTATTATGTTGTGGAATGCAAATGACTATGTGATGTATTCTTACACTGTGTGTGTATTTTTAGACATGATTATGCATTATGTTATGGTTGTATGTTTCCTATATACTGTTATGGATGTGCCAATTTAGAATATCATTACCCATTTGATCTGCGACACTATTGAAGTTCCTGGGAACATGTGTGAATGTGATGGATTCAAATGTTTTGACCATGTGTTTAGTGTGCAGGTACTTTCTAAAGAGGCGGGGATCGTGAAGTTGGTAGTGGTTGTTTAGTTGAGAAACAAGCAGTTGGGAGTCCAAGAAGACATTGAGATGATGAATCCCTAAATGTAGAGCGGTGGCTAAGAGACCATTAACACCATCATACTCTACCTGGTTGTTGGTTAAAGTGCCCATGCATATTCCATCGATCTGGATCAACTCGTGTGATAGGGAGTATATTATCCATGTAGCCAAGGAGAGGTTCGGGTACCATCTGCTTGCTCCATCTGCGAATCCCATAGACCAATCTGAGGTGTGATCCATCTGAATCAATGAGAGGAAACTATACATAAGAATCAATTAGGAAAAATGTGTAAAACAAAAAATGGAAAGACTATAATACAATTTAGACCATCGTCACTCAAAGGGGTGATGTTAGGGGGAAAGTAATTTGGACTTTCCCAGGATCAGCAGTCTCTCCTTTGTGTGACATGATGAATCCTTGGAGATGGCCCGTGGGGACACATAAAACACACTTGGATGGGTTCAAGTGGATTCTGTATTGGTGACATCGCATTAGGACTTGTCGTAAGTAATCTATGTGTTGTGTGTGGTTTTGTGACCGCAGGATGAGGTTGTCAATACAAACCAACATGATGTGAATGAGATCATGGAAGCAGTGCATCATGGAGTGTTGAAAGGTGGCTCTAGCATTTTTTAGGCCAAAGGGCATGACTCGGTAGGTGAATGTGCCCCATGGGGTTGTGAATGCCATTTTGTAACGATCTTCTTTCTGGATTTTGATTTGGTTGTAGCCGAAAAAACCATCCATGAAGGAGAAGGCCTCATGTCCGGCACATGCATCGATGATCTGGTCAATGAACGGTGTGGGGAAGTTGTCTTTGGGACATGCCCCATTGAGATCATGGAAGTCTATGCAAACTTGAATGGTACCCTATTTTTATTCATGGGAACATGATTAGAAACCCAAGTTGTGTATGCAATGGGATAAATGAAGTTGGTTGTGCGCAGCTTCTCTATCGCGGCTTTCACCGCATCCACTTTGGATGGATGGATGGGTCGTTGCTTATGTCAAATGGGTGCCACATCAGGCCATGTGTTAATGTGGAGTTCCATGATGGATGCGTCTAAGTTGGGCATTTCAGTGTATGACCGGGGAAAGATGTCAAAAAATTCTTGGAAGAGAGCAGTGTAGTCATTGACCTCTTCTGGGGAGCAAGATGCAAGATACCAATGATCTTAGAGTTTGTTGAGATGTATATTTTAGTTATTGGTGAAATGTTCACCATGTTCCCTTCTTCGAAGGCATCAGGTGCTAGGATTGGTTTCTTGAACCAGTCAACCTTCCCATGGATGAAATCTTTGGTCCCCGTGGAAAACGGGTCGGACTGCAACACCAGCTCCTCCCGGAGGAAGAACGAGCAATGGTGCATCCTGTCCCATGGGTATTTTGGGGTGGTCAGAGCTTCAAGTATCTACTCATGATTGTTGAAGGAATGAAGTGATAGGTCTGATGGACCATCGTTGGAGATTGGGATGAGCTAGTCAGGGGAACTGGACATCATGTAAATGGACATGGTGTCGGACGAAGGAGGTGGTGGGTGAACTTATTTGATTAAGGTGATCTTAGACTCAAGGGAATGGTGATGGAGGTCAGCGAGAGCCATTCAAAATTTGGGCAGGTCTTGGAAATGGTCGGAGCAAATGGCACAAGCATGGTTTGTGCTCAATTACTTGTTCTTGACTAGTGGCACTGTTGCGACTTCAACCATGGGGATGTTTTCATTCGTATCCATGGAATCCAGATGCACATGGATCATTGGGATTTCATGGCAATTCTGAGTTGGATGGATCTATTGTTCACAGATAGCAGAAGGTGGGACTTGTCGTGGTTCTGTGGTGGCTTTGGTATTCTTTCCCCTAGCCCTCTTGGGTTGGGCCGACGCAGGTGTGGGTGTAGCGATTGGCTTATGCAGACTGGGTGGGGGGTGAGACTCAACTGCAATAGGTTGCACCAGATTTAACACAACCTGGGGCATTACCGATTGCACTGGTGGATCAAGATACCATAATGGAATCCCCAACGTAAAGTTGGGTAGGCTTAAGGTGGCCATGAACGGCTTGCTCATGACACCAGGTGGGGGAAAGAGGAAGTGAATTTTATGGAATGGAGATGATCCCACATAAATCCCAGTTGGTTGCATGTGGGGGTGAGGTTGTGGTTGCGGATACACGTAATTCTACTACTGTGGGTGATGTTGTGGCTGCTGTTGGTGTTGTGGCTACAAACGATGTTGTGGTTGTGGTTGGGCATGCGACTGCGGTTGCTGTTTGGGTGCAGCGGTGCTTGATGAGACCATGCACAAGTCCACAGTTTTATTTTTTGTCAGTGGTGGTGAAACCAATGGGAAAAAGTCATCATGGTGGGATCAATAAACAACCGAGGGCCCACATTCAACAGTGGCAAGGCTGGTCTATTTTCAACCATAGTATCGGTTATAGGGATGACGTTAGCATGTGCGGTCGCCCCTTGCGGCTCAATGGTGGTGATGATAGGGATAACGTTCGAAGGTGCTATTAACCCTTGCGAATCATGGTGGGTGAGATGGTCAACTATCACAATCTTCCATTCGTGGGGGAACATCATGAGACATAAGACAGTTGACGTGATACCTTGCATGGCATACATGTAACTCCTCCCAAGGAGGAGTTTGTAGTCCAGTTGACCATTGATGACTTTGATGTCAATCGGGACTATCTTCCTGGCTAACGTGATGGGGACATGGGGTAGGATTCCTTGGGCTTTAGTGGGGTGTCCATCATAAGCCCGCAGAGTTGTGGATGATGGTTGTAGAATTGGTGATCCAAGATTCTACCAAACCAAGGTAGACATGACACACGTGGATGCCCCCTCATCCACTATGCATCGATGCATAACCAAGTTCCAAATGGACACCGGGATTTGGAAGGTGATAGTGGAGGGCATGCATGGCTCTCCATTCTCTCTATAAAAGGTGATCATCTTGGAGTTGGAGGGGTCTACTACCCCTAGAGAAGCTAGTAGGTATTTTCTCTACATTGGACATGTTTTAAGTACCTCAAGAGTGGACATGGCAGTTAGCATTTGGGAAAAATCATCCACAATGATATAGCTAACTGTAGCTCTAGTTGTGGAATTATTAGATATTTTGTGTATGGGGGGGCATGGGAATGGGGGTAAATAGAGAGGTAGGTTGGTTTTCTTATACGTGGATGCTGCTAATGGGTTAGTAGGTTTGATGGTGGTACCGTATTGATTTCATCTAGTCTGTAATTTTTCCTCTTCAGTGGTCATGGTCATCAGGTGGTGAGCACCTATTTCAGTCATGGGTGGTGCCCTTGAAGTGTTGGGATTGGCCTAGGGAGGGGCAGCAGTTGCCACTAATCCTTGGACTGGTAGTGGGTTTTGAAGCACCACGGCAGGAGGTCCTTGTGGTGCCTGGTTTGGTTCGGCTTGAGTGGGGGCATTGGCGGCCTGTTTTGCCTCATTTTGAATGGCCTGCTTAGCATGAGCCATGAGGGGACACTCAAATGTGTAATTCCCATAAACATCATAGAGTGTAAAGGTTTGATTTGTGCACAATGGTGTGTTGCATCTTGGTGGATTTTGTCTTGGGGGTTTTGGGCTGGTCAGTTAGCTGCTGCATTATTGGGAGGGTTCGATTGTTGACCTCCTCCCTGTGGTTGGTTATTTCCTTGGTTGTGAGTCCTGTTATTTCTAGATTTCCCTTGTTGATTGTTAGGGGCAGGCTGGTTAGGATGGTTTTGTTGTGCAAACACTTGTCCCAATGGAGTGGGTAGAGTGAGGGTGGGGGATTGAACTTGTTGCACTAGTGGTGCAAAGTATATTTGTGGGGGTGGTGGTGCTACAAATGTGGGAATTTTCCCTACATACTGTTGTGTTTTCCAAGCAATTTCCTGAGCTTACTGCGGTGGCACAGGTTGTGCACAAGAGGTTGTTGCTCCGGACTGGGACATCATTCTTGCATATTCCGAAGCTTCATTTTGATAAGAAACATTAGCAGTGTTTCTTGGTTGGGGTGTAACGATAGGTGGTGTCTATTGAGGCTGTGGTTGTTGGGAGAATAACCCTATGATGTTGTTCACTACATGGAATGCCCCCGCTGCGTCACGGTAAGAGGTACTAGGACGAGGAGCGTCTGGGATGATAGTATACAAGTATCCTGACTAGGCGTAGATGAGATCAAATTGTTGGGCTTTCAGTATGACCTCTTCTTTAGATTAGGGATGTTCAGATGCAACGTCCTTTGCAATGGGTGGGAGGAAATTCTTGAGGAACCTATCCAGGAAGATCATGTCATCAAGTTGGATCTTACATAAGCTACGGCACCTCCGCCACTCATGGATATGATTAGTGATGTGAGTGGTGGTGTTTTGGTGATAGGATAACAGGATTTCCACCCCCTCATCATATTTGACAGGGAGGTGGAAATACTGTAGGAACATGAAGGCTACAAAGTTGAAGTTGGAGTACTTGGCTTTGGTAGCTCAATGTACAATTTGGCTGCGGAACCTATAAGGGTGCGTTGAAACAACCTCAGCCTGATGGAGTTGTCTACGATGCTGTTGGATGAGCACCATAGATGAAATGTCATTATATGATGGAATGTCCTTCAAAATTTGGGATGTCTAAGGGCAGCTTAGTTGGCATGGTTGGCCAGAAAGTTTGGTGGTGGATGGGATCATTCGTTAATATAGCCTAGTCAGGAAAGTTTAGATGAGCCATGAAGGGCAGATTTGACCCCAAGTTGATGTGATATGGGGTCGTAATGGGGGTAGGGTTTGCAGGTGCATAATGCATCTACATGGCTGGGGGTGCTTGTGGTGGCAACATGGTGGATGGGCCAATGCCCCCGTGAATGCCCCCAAGTGACGTGGGTGGGATGGTATGGGTAGTGAGGGAATTTACCACATGTATGATGGTAGGGAAAATGTGGGTGGTCGATGCACTTCCCCCCTACGTGGCAATTGGGACAATGTGTGTGGAGGGGCCACTACCCCCATGTGTTACCACTGGGACAGCTTGGCTAGTCACTACTTGTGGTGGAAATTGGCTAATGACAGTTAGCATGACTGTGCTTGGACTACTTGCCAAGTTGTGGATGACAAGTTGTCATGTGGACATGGGTCCAATTGCTAAGGTTAGTCCAGAAAATGGATCCGATTTTGCACTAGCCATAGGGCTTGATGGTGTTGATGTATTTGTAACTTCAGAATGTATTCATCTATGTATCTTATGTATTGTAACCTGATGTTTATTCCAGGATGTTGGAGACATTTATCATCATACACACTCTTTTGGTCAAATTGGCCTAGTTAAACCACTATCCTAAGTTTAATTGACATCAGTGGAGCATTAATTGCCATCATCTAGTCACACCCATGCCTACCTATAGTCAAGGAGGCTAACTAGAGCACTCCAGGGGTGATCTGAGTGATATTAATGCACCTAATTGCTAACTGGTGGTTACAATCAGTTCAACCAATCAGTTAGGGAATCTCCTCTCATTAAATATATTACTTAATGATTATTTGTTATTATTTAATGATCTGGAGTCAACAGGGCGCCTCCACCAACTTCTGATGGTCAGTTCAGCTTCAGTTAACTTCATCAGGGTTCATTGAAGTCATGGAGCACTAGCACTTGATGGTTGTCTTGCTATGACATGTGTTTGATCTCCTTCAATTGAGATTCAGTCATTTATTGCACTTTGACTTCATTTAGGGTTTGGTGAGTCAATTAGGGTTTTGGTCAAGTGGTTAATTGAGTGTGATTGAATGGCTAAGAGTCAGTTAAGCTAGAATCACTCTCTGAATTTGGATTGTCTCCTTAGGTATTCAAATTCTTCATGGAGTTAAGCCATTTCTCAGCATTGGTATTGTAAATATTCATTGTTTATTGAATATACAGAGAGGAAACCATTCTGGTTCCGATTATTTCCAATTCATGAGTATTTGTTAATTATTCTTTGATGATTTTGATTCCTAGTTTCTAGATCATGTGCAAGAATTAATATGGTATCATAGCTTATAGTAGGATGAAGAACAATCTCTCAAAAACAAGATTTTTGACAGATTTCTCCATGAGAAGTGAGCAATAGTTCAAAATTCCAACACTACACCAGAAGCCAAGGCTTACCATTTAATACCCCAAGTAAAGAACTTGTTGATCAAGCTTTCTTGATTGACTATGCTGGTGTGATGAAATCCTAAAATGTGCAGGCTGTCTGACCTTACGGTGCCCCTTTTGTTTTGATTTACAGGTTTTATCAAGTACAACTTCGAATGGACTCATCAATCCCTCTTCTCACCCCATTCACAAGCTATTCGAAATGGAAGTTGAAGATGATTGCATCTGTGAAGAGACAAGGTCTCTATGAGGTGTCTATTGGAATTGGAAAAGAGTCTTATGAGAATGAGAATGACTAGCTAAATGACGGTGATAGAGCTTATGGAGCAATAGGTCTGGCCCTTTCTCCTAGCTTGTACTACCTTATTTGTTCTACTGAATACCCAAAGGAATTCTGGACAATATTGGACAAAACCTTTGGCAAGCACAATGAGGATCATAATAGTACTTTGTAGATCACAGCCAGCACCACAAGAGTTCTTCACCCAAAATACTCAGTCTCTACTCTCTCTGATGAAGTTGTTCAATATGAAGATGAAGCAGAATCTTCTACACATTCAATTCGAATTGAAGAAAGTCTCCATGAAGAGACTCCTTCTCTTGATGCTCCGGAAGTTCATGAGATCTCTGATATCTCATCTTATAATATTGCTAAAATAGAAGAAGACATTTGAATCTCTGATATTGAATAAAAACACTATTTCACTTCCATGCAAACATTCATCGGTGATTTTCCTTTGAATTCTATGCAAAATTTACCAGTAAATGCTTCCGAAAGTGAAGAGAAATTTGATTTTTCTCCCTCTAATGTTGCTGATAGTGTGCAAATATGTAAAAAATTGGATATTTTGGAAGAAATATTATATTATAAGAGTGACACATTCGCTCCCCATGATCTAGATCTTCCAGCAAATTCCTGCAGGATTGCATGCACTAAAATTCAGAATTTTGAAGAAGAAGAAAACTGTGCATCTACCGTCTCGGTTGACCATAATTTTGGATCTGCTATGAACCTTATTGGATCTGATATGATATTATTTGGATCTGATCTGATATTTCTTGGTTCAAAATTTCAGGTTCATAAACCTTCAGTACTGCTTGTAGCTGTTCTCATCAACGGTGTGAAGAAACAGGTATTGCAAGTCTCCTACAAAACTGCTGCTGGGGATTTGATTTCATTTCATAGTTTTGGATATGTTGTGAACTTATTGATATCTGATTTACATTCTGATGTGATATTATTTTTTTCATATTTTAAAATCCAAGAGATTTCATTCATGCTTGTAGCTTCTCTCACCAATTCCGGTGTGAAAAATCAAGTATCACAGTTCTTCTTCAATTTTGCTGATGGGGATTTGGTGTTAGTTTCCTCTTATGAGGTTTCTGATATTTTATTTTGTGAATAATTAGATATTTATGAAGCTATATCATATTATGGAGCTCAATAATTCTCTCTCTAGAGTCCCAGGGATTCTCTACCTCTGGTCACAAGCTCATCTCCTCATAGAACTAGTAAAGAGGAAGACATTCTGCATCCGCTTGGACACTTGCTCCTAAAAATTGGGGCTGATTTTACCACTCATGGTTTTATGTTCAATGCTGCAACATATCAATTTCTTGGGTGTTCCACACATGGTTCAAATCCTCAAGAACCTTTGCTCTCTCTTCAGATGATTTCAGCTACTCTACATGGGTCCAGTTTTCACCGTGCAAATGTTTATATTTTTTATTCAGTTGAGTGCATTGTTCTTCTTCCAAAGTTGAAGATTCCTCCAGACATATTCATTTAGTTTGGATTCAAAGGTTCACATGCACAGTCTCAGGATGTTGCTGCATAGAAGAACCAATTCTTGATTACTGCTTAGTTTGAGGGGGGGTATTTTTCCCATGAGGTTTTCCCCATTTCCTTGGTTATATTAAGCAGTTACTTTATTGTACAGGGTGACCTATGGCCTTTGTTTCCAGGGCCCTATCATTTTATGCATCTATGTTTTCTAGCTCTTCCTGAGTATAGCTTAAGGGGGGGTGTTGGAGACATTTACCATCATACACACTCTTTTGGTCAAATTGGCCTAGTTAAACCACTATCCTAAGTTTAATTGACATTAGTGGAGCATTAATTGCCATCATCCAGTCACACCCACACCTACCTACAGTTAAGGAGTCTAACTGGAGCACTTCGGGGGTGATCTGAGTGATATTAATGCACCTAATTGCTAATTGGTGGTTACAATCAGTTCAAACAGTCAGTTAGGGCATCTCCTCTCATTAAATATATTATTTAATGATTATTTGTTATTGTTTAATGATCTGGAGTCAACAGGGCTCCTCCACCAACTTTTGATGGTCAGTTCAACTTCAGTTAACTTCATCGGGTTTCATTGAAGTCATGGAGCACTAGAACTTGATGGTTGTATTGCTATGACATGTGTTTGATCTCCTTCATTTGAGATTCAGTCATTTATTACACTCTGACTTCAATTAGGGTTTGGTGAGTCAATTAGGGTTTTGGTCAAGTGGTTAACTGAGTGTGACTGAATGGCTAAGATTCAGCTAAGCTAGACTCACTGACTGAATTCGAATTATCTCCTAAGGTATTCAAATTATTCATGGATTTAAACCATTACTCAACATTGGTATTGTAACTGTTCATTGTTTATTGAAAGTACAGAGAGGAAACCATTTTGGTTCTGATTATTTCCAATTCATGAGTATTTGTTAATTATTTTTTGATGGTTTTGCTTCCTAGTTCCTAGATCATGTGCAACAATTAATACGGGATGTATCTATTATGTAATTGAGTCATGTTCTCATGCCTTGATGTTCTGATCGGGAGAATCAATAATGTAAACAAGTCATGTCAACGCTTCGATTGTGTAAGGGTTAAAGTCCCCACAGTTTCAGGGCACTAGGGTTATTAGACTCTCCAAGTAGAGGTCGGCCTTAGTATGGTTTTAGTCATGCTAGGATTAGTATAAATAGAGATCTGGGATCTCTATTTAGCACACATCACTCACACACTCAAGTGTAGCGCATGGTTTATGAAGGAAAGACACTGGGGCTAGACAAGAAGAATATTACTGTTGTCAGGAGTGCATCTTACTATTTTGGGGTTTTACATCTTGTGCCGATTCTATCTCTGAGGAAGTTGTGGGTTTTTATCCATTTATGGTTTCCCCAATCAAAAAAACTGTGTTCATTGTCTCTTGTGTTTGATTGTTGCACTTGTTATTCTCTCAGTAAAGATCCTAACATAATTCTAGCTTAATGTTCAAAAACTAACATGGTATCAGGGCTAACCTGAGAAGAAGACACTGTGCAACTGCGGGAACTAGGGCTTCCTAGTTTGTGGATCTTCCTCATTATATTTTCAGCAAAATTAAGGTGTAACAACTATCCTCCTTAGGGCGCGTCTTTCTATCGAAGCGGAAACCATTTCTGAGGTTTTTCAGTTTTGGAACTATCACTACTGTTGAAAATTAGGGCTTTTCATAGAAGAGGAATTTTTTAGTGATCCCAAGATTGGATTGATCTCCTCCCCAAACTCAAAGTTAGGGACAAATTTCAAGGAATTTGGGTGGACAGAACTCTGGAAAAGTGAAACCTTAATTTTCTCTTGAACCAGCTCTGGAGGATTTCAGCTCAAGTCTTAGATCCAACATCTTGAACTTGGTAAGATCTAAAATCTTTTGTATTTCCATTTGAGGTTCTCATTTAAGATGTCTCATCATACCAAGCTTGATGAAAATATTGAGGGAGCTGAAAAATTATGATCCTGGAAGTATATAATCTCCTTGGTCCTGGAAGAAAATCAATTAGACTCCTACATTCATGAGGAGGTTCCATTTCCAGAGGGAGATGAGGAAAATCCCTTACATAAGAAGAATATTGTTATGGAAAAGAGGATCATTGTTGATTCTATAAATGATCACCTTATCCCACATGTGTCCTCTCTCAAGACACCTAAAGATATGTTTGATGCCCTAACCAAATTGTTTGAACGGAAGAACATCAATCGGAAGATGAACTTGAGAAACCAACTGAAGAATGTGAAGATTCAAAATGCAGAAACAATCCAATATTACTTCACAAGAGTTCCTCAAATCAAAGAGAAACTAGAAGCAGTTGATGAAGAAGTGGAAAATGAAGAGATTGTAATGACTACATTGAATGGCCTTCCTAGGTCATGGGATTCTTTCATCCAAGGAATCTGTGCTAGGAAGAAGTTAGTCAAGTTCAGCAGACTATGGGAAGAGTGCTCCCAAGAAGAAGCTTGGATAGCAGCTCGAGAAGAGAAGATGGGAAGTGAAGACCAAGCTCTTACAGTATGCTCCAAGTCTCACTCCAAGTCAAGCAAGAGAAAATCTCATGGTTCTAGAGGTAAGCACTTTCACAAAGATAATAGAGATGTATCTAGGATCATATGCTATACTTGTGATGAAGCAGGACACTATGCAAGAAATTGTCCTAGTAAACAGAAGATAGTAAAGAAGAGCAGCAAAAGAATACATCATGCTCATGTTGCAGAGGATGATGAACCATCCAGAAAGAGATCCAGATATGAAAGTGAAGATTCTTCAAGCGAGGATGAGAATGTTCTAATATCAGCTCTCACAGGTAACATTACTCATGGAAATGATGATTGGCTTATAGACAGTGGGGCTTCTAAGCATATGACTGGATTCAAGGAATCCTTTGTAAGACTGTCAGAGCATGAATCACCTCACAAGGTAAAGTTAGGACATGACTACCAATATCCAATAAAAGGTAGTGGGGAATCTTCATATACGTTAGAGTCTAGAAAATATCTAACAATGAAAGAAGTATTGTTTGTTCCAGGAATCAAGAAGAACCTTCTCTCCATATCAGCATTAGATGCAAAAGGAATGTGGGTTGCATTCATAGATGGTCAAGTTGTTGGGGCGCATAACCCATATTGGGTAACTCCACGGTTAGTTAGGAAATTTGTAAGCGGAGCTATGGGTCAAAATAGTCTTAGGGGTGTCAGGGTAAGTCAAAACCCTCTCTTTTTGTAATAAACCCATGGTTTAAATTCAGGGTTTAGGGTTTTTGTGGGTGCCCATGGTTTAAGATCATGGTTTTTGTAAAACTGCGCATTATAAATAAGCGCTTATGTAAAATGGATAGGTTAGGATTTTTGATGTAAAGAAAGATAAGGCAAAGTAAGGTTGGTTTTTAAGGAAAGGACAAGTCCCAGCTGTGTGCGTGGACGACCTCTGCAGCTGCGTGCGCAGAGGGGTTTTGTAAGGAAGAAAGGAAGATCTGCAGCTATGTGCGCAGAAGCCTGCTGCTGTGTGCACGGCTGTTAAGAGCTGAAGGAATCTGCAGCTGAGTGCGTAGATAAACTGTGGTTTTGAGGAAAGAGGAATAAAACGCAGTTTGTGGACGTAGCCCCTACACTAGGGGTGAACCACGTTATATTTGGTGTTGTGGTTTTGTTGTGTTGTTTCTGTTTCTGTCATTTTCATGCATTAAACTGAATATATCTGATAATATAAGATCTCTGCTAATACTAAGCTTCGCTGTGGGTTCCCTGTAGTGGGTTATGCAAGTTTGGTTTGTTTATTATGCAGTGAAGTTATATGTGAATGAATGCTAAGTTAACAGGAAGTTGAATAATAATTCTTTAGAAAAGCTAAGGTATAGTAATACCCCTCTCTGCATGCAGAAACCTGATTCTGCGGCACCCCATTGTTGTTTCGGGTGAGACTGCAACCTGCGCGCAGGTTGTTGCCGAAAGGGCCAACACAGTGGGTCTTTTGTTGGTGCGACGTATAAAGCGTTAACCCGGGTCTGCCCAAGTGCCCAACAAATTGGTTCCGTTGCCGGTTGAACTCAGTACCTGCTCACGAGGGGTTTACCTTGTACCACAAGGGCTATGTTCTGAAGGCCCTCGGTGAAGGACATCAGTCATTGGTTCGCTGAACGACAGTATTTCAGAGATCTCCATGGTAAGTTTTTGAATTTATTAGGCTTAAGACTTACAATTGGATAAAACGGGTATATTGCTGTTTGAATCTGATTATTAGTTTAGTCGTACTAACATATGTTTGCAAGTGCCACTCTCTCGGACGAGCAACGCGGGTTGCTGCGAAACGGGAAAAGGTATAAGTGGAATTTTAGCCCTTCTTCCTTAAGCCAGGTCACCATGTCCACCCCTGTAAACCCTGAAGAGTCAGACTCCGCACACAACCCTGCGGTTGAAAACCCGCCGGCTACCCCGCAACGCCGCTCCGCTACCCCTGACATTCCGCCGCAGTATGAGAGTCAACCATGTTCGAGTATTCCGACCACAGGCCAGCCTACCCGTGCAAATACCCCCCCTTCCACCGCCAATCCCCTTCCCAAAACCGCCCGAAATTCCATGGCCCACCTCGTTGATGATATTAAACTCCCCATCTTTAAAGGCACGGGCTTCGAAGACCCAGAACAGTTCTGGTTTCTCTGCGACGCGGTCTGGACCGCGAAACAAATTACCGATCCAGATGTGCGCACCACGCAGCTCATTACATCTTTTCGGGACAGGGATATGACTTGGTTCATGAAATTTTCTAGCACCAAGAACCCTAATTTAGGTGAAATCAAGGCGGCCATAATCAAAGAATTTAAGAAACCTAAATCGGAGTCGCAGAGCATCACTGAACTCAAAGAGATTCAACAGCGGCGCGGCGAATCAGTCTGGGACTTTGATCAGAGATTCAAAGTTCTACTGGACCAGTTCATTTTTACCATTAGTCCTGCGCAGCACAAGGAATAGTTTATTGCCGCATTGTTACCACATATCCGAACTCCACTCATGCAACAGAAAGTTACTGACCAGCAAGAGGCTCTAGAAATCGCAATGAAACTAGAAACTGCCCCTGTCGGAGATGACTCTGGGATTGCTCAAATCCAAGCGCAGTTAGCTGCGATGGCCCTGGAACTCCGCGAGATGAAAAAGGGGAAGTCTGACTGCGAAGCGGGGTGGTGTACGCAATGTCGGATTGAAGGACATGACAAGGAACGGTTCCCTCTAATAGCCAAGTACCTGCAGACCGGTGCGTCGAACCCCTTTCCTCCACAGGTTCTCTATTGTGAGCTTTGCAGAATGACAGGCCAACATCGACCTGAGAACTGTTATCTGCTGCAAAAGTATGTGCAGGGACCTAAGAACCCCTACTGTAAATTTTGCAAATCTATCGGTCATAATGAAGAGGAGTGCCGCACCTATGATGCCTACAGGGTGCACACGGAAGGCCCACCTAACGACAATTATGGCTACCAGGGGGGTGCCTCTGGCCGAGGTACCTCTGGAGGTCGTGGCGGCATGGCTGGGAGAGGCCGAAACCAAATTGTGTGTTATAATTGTAACCAAGCCGGGCATTTGGCTCGCGACTGTCGGAACCCAACTACGACGTGTCGGTATTGCCGCGCCGTCGATCATGTGATTGAACAGTGCCCTCAGCTGATCGCTAAGATTCAGGCACGACAGACTATCCCTACTCAGAACCTTCAGATGATTTTTGTAGAGCCCCGCCCTGTGGCGACCATTAATTTAGTTACACGAAGTGGACTCACGACACATCTCCAGGAAACGCCAAACCGCCCTGTCGAAGCTCTAATTCGTAAGGCCCCTGAAAAAAGTCCTGCATTTGATATCCTCAGAGAAAAAGAGACATTCATGGCGGCCAAGAAAGAATTTGCTGGCCCTAGTCTACCCAGTGTCCCTGTGCAGCTTCATTCACCGCCCTACGACACATCGATGGATAAAGAAAGTATACTATCTACCTTTCTGCATAGCTGCCTTAAACTTTTAAGAAATCAATCTGATCTGAATGAGCTGCAGACCATCCTTACGACCTGTGAATCTTTGCAAACTGGTGCTCAGGACAAAACTATTCATCGAGTCAGCAGGACCGGCAGGGAAATGCGATTGAATGCTCAGATCGGGGCATATGATATGACCGATGTTATCTTGGACTTGGGATCCGATGTCAATGTTCTAACCAAACAAACCTGGGAACAAATGGGGAAACCTACCCTTGCCTGGTCTCCTATACAGTTGCGGCTGGCCAACCAGCAAAAGATTGTACCCTTAGGAAGATTCCTGGATATCCAAATAGATATTGATGGAGTTAGTACCTTCGCGGACTTCGAAGTAATTGAGATCATTGATGACAGCAACCCTTACCCGACCCTATTAGGAATTGAATGGGCAATGGAAAATTCCGCAGTGATCAACCTCAAAAAGAGACAGATGGTCTTCGAAGGGAAAGACTTCAGGGTCATCTTGCCCCTGGATCCGTCACAAGGGGAACGGTATACTGAGCCAATCTACCATAACGATCAGGCTGATGTGAAACTTGTATCTCCTATCACGGCGCAGGACGAAGGTAACGCGGATTCCCCGGCCGCAGGATGGGAGTCTGGTAGCTCCTGTATGACGGACCCTGAAGAGGAACTCGAAAATTGGCAACACCGATTGTCTGAGCTCCATCGGGGCAGCAATTCCTGCTTTACCAAGTCTGTCATATGGGTCGACTCACAGACCCGACATATACCTGTGTATGATGGTTTGAAATATCCGGCATCGTTTATCGCACACATCTCAGCTCAGATACCTGCCCTACAAATCATGGAAGCCCTAGAGTCAGCATTCAGAGCTACCGCAGTCAGATGGTGGACGAGCCATAAGAAGCAGATCCCTACCTGGGAAGTATGTCAGAAGCTTCTTCGCCTACGGTTCTTGGATCAGTTGGCCACAGTACGAATTAAGTTTGATGGAAAAACTTGCCCCCAGGACCATCTCAGCAACTGCTACGAGGCATGGAAGTATGTCCCTCAGGATGAGTGGGTACATATATTTGTTCACACGCTGGGACCATTGGCAAAGAACTGTTACGAGGAAGCTGAACTTCGCCGAGATACTATAAGTTGGGATTGTCTTGTTCATAGCTTTGTCAATACTTTTTCTACTAATGATGTCTGTCCAGCCCTAGATGCAGCTATCAGGGTCATCCATACTAAGGTATTTAATGATCAAGAAGTGACTGAAAATCATCCTGATTGGGCCGCACAAGAAGCCTTCGCAGTCGAATGTTATAATTTCACAGTCGATGAAGAAGGGGATCCGCGCAGTCTTGCTGTCCCAGAAACAGAAGGATATTGTGATGTGCATGGACCGGCAGTCGAAGTTCCCGAAGTGACACAACCCTTGAAGACGCGCACAGTTAACATTGGATCCGACGCTCAGCCTAAGCTCGCTACCATTGGCGACTATTGGGACGATGAGATGGTGAATAAGGTAACTCAATTACTCCAGGAATACCAAGATCTGTTTCCGACAAAGTTCTCTGAAATGAAAGGTATCTTGGGAGATATCGGGGTAATGAAGATCCCCCTGAATCCTGATGCCAAGCCGGTGAAGCAGCGCCCATATAGACTGAATCCAAAATACAAGGAAAAGGTTAAGCTAGAATTGGAAAAGATGCTTACGGATGGAATCATTGAACCTGTTGAAGAATCTGAGTGGGTCAGCCCTATGGTCGTCCAGGAGAAGAAGACTAAGGGTGAAATCCGAATCTGTGTCGATCTAAGGAAACTCAATGATGCCTGTCTACACGACCCTTTCCCCACTCCCTTTACAGATGAAGTGCTCGACAATGTCGGAGGCCAAGAAATATACTCTTTTACCAACGGTTTTTCGGGCTACCATCAGATCCGAATTGCTCCAGAAGACCGACACAAGACAACTTTCGCTACCGAAATGGGTTCCTTCCAGTATACCGTTATGCCCTTCGGGTTGAAGAATGCACCTGCCATATTTTCCCGAGTAGTCATTTCCGCTTTTAAGGAATACATACATAAATTTTTAGAAGTTTATTTTGATGACTGGACTATTTTTGGGCTCGTAAATGCAGACAACAACAAATCTCCTTGAATTTATAAAAATGCATTTTCTGTGCGCCTTTTGGCATTCTACTGGGTCATGTGGTATGCAAGAAGGGATTGATGATGGACCCTGCGAAGATCGCTATTATTGTAAACCTGCCACCACCAAAATCAGTCAAACAACTTCGAACAACACTTGGTCACACTGGTTACTATCGGAAATTTATCCAAGGATATGCTAAGATTACCGCTCCAATGGAGAGGCAACTAAAGAAAGATGTCAAGTTCGAATGGACTCAAGAATGCCAAGCAAGCCTTGACATTCTGAAAGAAAAAATGGTCACCGCCCCTATCCTTGTATTCCCTGATTGGAACAAGGAATTTCATGTGCATGTGGATGCCTCCTCTATTGCTTTGGGTACTGTGCTCGCTCAGCCAGGTACAGGTAATATTGATCACCCTATCTCTTTTGCCAGCAGGAAGTTGTCTACGGCGGAGAAAAATTATACTACGACAGAACGTGAAGGTCTTGCTATGGTATATGAATTACAAAAATTTCAGCATTATCTTCTAGGTTCTCATTTTAAAATGTTTACTGACCATTCTGCTCTGAAGTACTTAGTCAACAAACCTGTGCTAGGAGGAAGAATATGCAGATGGCTACTTCTATTTCAAGAATATGATTTTGAGATCATTGTTAATCCTGGACGACTTAACCTAGGACCTGACCACTTGTCGCGGCTCGAATCAGACGAGGAGCCTACCAATATAGACGAAGGCCTCCCCGATGCACAATTATTTCCTATATAGATAGTTGATGACTATTTCCAGGATATTGCTCAGTATTTGTCTACAGGTATTACCCCCGCAGAAATGACCACACAACAGAAGAAGCAGCTGGTGATCCGAGCCGCAGACTTCACTTTAATAGCAGGACATCTGTATAAGATGGGACCAGATGAGATATTACGCAGGTGTGTCTTGGAACACGAAAAACCTCTAATATTGGCAGAAGCACACTCTGGCGCAGCAGGCGGTCACTATGCAGGAAAAGCAACAGCACAGAAGATCTTGACAGCTGGATTATGGTGGCCCACACTTCACAAAGACGCAAGAGAATACTGCCACAGCTGCGACATCTGTCAGAGGACAGGTAAACCATCTAGGAGGGATGAAATGCCCCTAGCTCCACAAACAACATTACAGGCATTTGACAAATGGGCCATTGACTTTGTTGGTCCCATTAACCCACCGGCGAGAAATTCAGGTGCTTGCTATATCATTACAGCAACTGATTATCTTACCCGTTGGGCCGAGGCTCAACCTGTCAAGACCTGCAGCGCTGCTACTGCTGCGAAGTTTATCTTCGACAACATCTTATCAAGATTTGGGTGTCCCAAAGTTCTTATGAGTGATCAAGGGTCGCATTTCCTGAACAAGACTATTGAAGTATTGACCGAAGAATTTCATGTTTATCATCAAAAGAGTACCGCCTATCACCCACAAGCAAATGGGACTGTCGAAGCTTTTAACAAAATCCTTGAGCAGGAATTGACAAAGGTCTGTAACGCTAACAGGAATGATTGGGATCTTTGAATTCCAGCGGTACTATGGGCTTACAGAACTACTTGCAATAAATTGACATGCCATACACCCTTTCGACTAGTTTATGGACAAGAAGCTGTCATGCCCATGGAATATATTGTTCCCAGCCTCTGGATCTCTACTTTCACCAAGATGGATGACCCTGCCATAATCACAGAAAGGCTGCAGCAGATATTACAACTTGAGGAGGATAGACTTGTCGCAGGCTTCCAGCAACAGGTGCAGAAAGCCCGAGAAAAAGCGTGGCACGACAGGCACATCAAGAGGAAACATTTTCAACAGGGTGATCTTGTGCTCCTCTATGACAGCAGATTCATGAAGTTCCCTGGAAAGTTTAAAACACATTGGAAAGGACCGTATGTAGTACAGAGAGTTACTGATGGGGGCGCAGTTCAGTTAGCCAAGTTAAATGGCGAGCTCTTCCCCTCTATGATAAACGGGAGCCGTTTAAAAAAGTACATAGACAGGCAAGGTGTTCAGCGCAGGGGATAGAGTCAATTAAATATGTAACATGCTTATTGCACTATGTAGTCTATTCTGTCCATAGCATGCGAAGTAACAAGCTGGTCGTAGGTCGCAGGGTCAGGTTGTGTCGAAGTCTCAGGGTGTGCCGCAACTGTGGTGGATGGGACATACAGCAATTCGGCGGCGCTAGCACGAGCGTTGCTCTCATTACCGATCATCATGAGATTTTGGGGAAAATCCGGTGCCCTGAGGAGCAGATTCCCGGAACGTCATCAGATTTAGTATCATGTCTAAACCATGATACCACTCTCCGCATTAGGATTTTATAAGGGGCTATTTCGACTTGTAAATTCTATCTGAAGCACATCTGTGACATTTCAGCCTGAACTATGTCGAACGACAGTAATGTTCAGACGTTGGTATGGGATGAAAGGGACAGAGGTCTACAACACCTCCTAACTATGCCATTTACACAGTTCTGCTTGGCTAAGTACAAGGACAGGCAGGAGTTTGCTCTAAATTTGCATCGACGGCCAGGAGTCTGCTCTAACATAGAGCAGCCAAGGGCGTGAGGCCTCGCAGAATGACTCTGGGAAATCCCCCTGCGCTGACTGTTGGTGTCGCGGAACCATGCCAAGTAGGCTCCTCATGTGGTGGGACACGCAATTCCAGGGGACCCCAAAGTCATGGATGGTCAAGTATCGGCCATCCGAGAGCCGGATGTTGATGCAGGTGGTTGCGACGGCTTTCATCAGTAAACCTGCTGCAAAGGATAGAAGTATGCAGCCGGCAGCAGCATGGAGAGCTTCATTAAGCAGTATAATATGTCTCCTCAGCGAAATTAGGCCATCAGAGAAGCTGCAGAGTGTCCCGGGACGGGCCACTAGTGAGTCTTAGGGGCCTGTTGGGGCGCATAACCCATATTGGGTAACTCCGCGGTTAGTTAGGAAATTTGTAAGCGGAGCTATGGGTCAAAATAGTCTTAGGGGTGTCAGGGTAAGTCAAAACCCTCTCTTTTTGTAATAAACCCATGGTTTAAATTCAGGGTTTAGGGTTTTTGTGGGTGCCCATGGTTTAAGATCATGGTTTTTGTAAAACTGCGCAGTATAAATAAGAGCTTATGTAAAATGGATAGGTTAGGCTTTTTGATGTAAAGAAAGATAAGGAAAAGTAAGGTTGGTTTTTAAGGAAAGGACAAGTCCCAGCTGTGTGCGTGGACGACCTCTGCAGCTGCGTGCGCAGAGGGGTTTTGTAAGGAAGAAAGGAAGATCTGCAGCTGTGTGCGCAGAAGCCTGCTGCTGTGTGCGCGACTGTTAAGAGCTGAAGGAATCTGCAGCTGAGTGCACAGATAAACTGTGGTTTTGAGGAAAGAGGAATAAAACGCAGTTTGTGGACGTAGCCCCTACACTGGGGGTGAACCACGTTATATTTGGTGTTGTGGTTTTGTTGTGTTGTTTCTGTTTCTGTCATTTTCATGCATTAAACTGAATATATCTGATAATATAAGATCTCTGCTAATACTAAGCTTCGCTGTGGGTTCCCTGTAGTGGGTTATGCAAGTTTGGTTTTTTTATTATGCAATGAAGTTATATGTGAATGAATGTTAAGTTAACAGGAAGTTGAATAATAATTATTAAGAAAAGATAAGGTACAGTAATACCCCTCTCTGCATGCAGAAACCTGATTCTGCGGCACCCCATTGCTGTTTCGGGTGAGACTGCAACCTGCGCGCAGGTTGTTGCCGAAAGGGCCAACACAGTGGGTCTTTTGTTGGTGCGACGTATAAAGCGTTAACCCGGGTCTGCCCAAGTGCCCAACACAAGTCATCATGTGGCCAAAAGGAAAGACTATCGATGATGCGGTATTAATTGGAGAACAACAAACTGAAGGGCCATCTTGAACAAGCCTTGGTCCATGACACAGTAGAGCCAAGTGAACTTTGGCATAGAAGGATTGCACATGTGCATTAGAGAGCACTACCTATTGCAAGCAAAGCTGTCGAAGGTCTTCCAGAAATTCAAGCAAAACATGATGGGGTATGCAAAGGATGTGTGAAAGGAAAGAATACAAAGAAGACATTTCCATGCAATGAAAGCAAAGAAAAAGGAATCTTGTAAATCATTCACTCCAATGTATGCGGTCCTATGTCATCAAACTATCTAAGCGGGTATGCATATTATGTTTCTTTTATTGATGATTTTTCTAGGAAGACATGGGTTTACTTCATGAAGAACAAAGATGAAGTATTCATCAAGTTTAAAGAATTCAAAGCATTGATCGAAAACCATACTAAAAAGAATATCAAGACCATTCGATCAGATAATGGTGGAGAATTCACTTCGAATGAATTCAAAGAGCTATGCAAAGAATCAGGGATTAAGAGGGAGTTGTCCACTTCTTATAATCAACAACAGAATGGGGTTGCAGAATGGAAGAATAGAACTATCATGGAGGTTGCAAAAGCAATGATTCATGATCAATACCTTCCTATGCATCTTTGGGAAGAAGCTTCCGGAACAGCGGTGTATGTACAAAACCATACTCCACATAGAGTACTGGAGGACAAGACTCCTAAAGAAGTATTCTCTGGTAAGAAACTGGAAATCAGCCATCTCAGAATATTCGGTTGTTCTATGTACATCCACATTCCAAAAGAGAAAAGGACTAAATTAGATCCTTCAAAAAAGAAGGGTATATTTGTGGGATACTCTGAAATCTCAAAGGCTTAGAGAATATATTTCCCAGGATATAAGAAGATTGACATTAGTAGGGATGTGACATTTGATGAAGATACAGCTTACAAAAAATCTAGAAAGAGACCTGCTGAAGAGTCTGAAGAAGCAGAAGAACCTAGAATCCATGATACAACTATGAATGAAGAAACTCAAGAAGAAGATCCAGAATTTGAAGAACCACAAAGTCCTATAGGTCCACCTCTGGAGAAGAATCCTCATAAGAGGAAACCACGAGAACTTATCCAAGGTGCGGAAAGATATGGGGCTCCAGAAGAGAATCAGATAGAAAGAAAGAGGACCAGATCCAATTCCAGGTATGTAGCTTTACTATGTGATTTCATTGATAAAGAAGCTTCCAGTTATGAAGAAGCGGCAGAACAGAAAGAATGGAAGGATGCTATGATCTAAGAGTACCAATCGATCATGAATAATGATGTTTGGGATGTTGTCCCAATACCAAACTAGAAGTCAGTTGTAACTTCCAAATGGATCTACAAGATCAAGCATGTTGTATATGGTAGCATTGAAAAGTATAAGGCAATATTTGTAGCTCGAGGTTTCTCTCAGAAAGAGGGAAGAGACTATGAAGAGACCTTTGCACCTATAGCCAGATACACTTCCATCAGATCAGTACTTGCTCTGGCTACAGTGATGAAATGGAAGATACACCAAATGGATGTTAAGACTGCCTTCTTGAATGGTGTAGTGGAAGAGGAAGTGCATGTAGAACAAACACTCAGTTTTTAAACACATGACAGGGAGTCTCATGTACGCAGATTGAAGAAAGCCATGTACGGTTTGAAACAGGCACCTAGGACCTGGTATGGTAGAATTGATAGTTTTCTATCCATTTTGGGCTTTACCAAGAGTAAATCAGATTCCAACCTTTACTATAAGGTTAAAGATGGAAACCCAGTGATGCTTCTACTATATGTAGATGATCTATTTGTGACATGTATGGATAGGTTGATTACTGATACAAAGAGAAATCTTGCTATCGAGTTTGAGATGAAGGAATTGGGTATGATGCATTACTTTCTAGGTATGGAGGTGTGGCAAAGTACAGATGGAATCTTCCTTGGACAAGGGAAGTATGTAGTAGAGATCCTGAAGAGGTTGGAGATGATGGACTGCAAGATTATGGCCACACCTATGGCATCAAACCTGAATCTATTGAATGATGCTTCTTCAGAGACGATTGATGCTATGATGTATCGTCAGATGATTGGGTCATTGATGTACCTGACAAAAACGAGACCAGATATTTGCTTTGCTGTGAACACCTTGAGCCAGTTCTTAACAGATCTGAGAAATGTTCACTTGATTGCTGCAAAGCATATTAAGAGGTACTTTAGGGGTACAATTGATTATGGGCTCAAGTATGATGCGAATCAGAAGATTAACCTGGAGGGTTATGTTGATTCAGATTGGGTAGGTAGTGCCATTGATAGGAAGATCACTTCAGGATGTTGCTTCAGTATGGGATCATGTGTGATCTCTTGGTTTAGCAGGAAGAAATCCTATGTGGCACTGAGTACAGCTGAAGCAGAGTATGTTGCAGCTTGTTCAGCTAGTTGTGAGGCAGTATGGATATGGAAGCTACTGTCTGATTATTTTATATCCAGATGGATGCTATTTGTATACATTGTGACAATCATAGTTGCGTGAAGTTGTCAGAGAATCCAGTGTTCCATGACAAGTCAAAACATATCGAGATCAAGTATCACTATATTAGGGATATGGTGTAGAGGGGAGGAGTGAAGCTCCAATATGTTGCGACAGAGGAACATATAGCGGATGTATTGACAAAGCCATTGGCTAGGCTACAGTTCGAGTAGTTCAGGGAGAAGCTTGGTGTTCTGCAGATCAAGGTTTCCTCCAAGAGAAAGTGATGAGACCCATAGCCATTCTGACATGGTGAGAGGATTGGTTCCTTCCATGGTCAGATGTTAGGGCTGAGCCATTCTGTCATGGTGAGAGGATTTAGTTCCTTCCATGTCAGATGTGAGTGGTAGCCATTCTATCGAGTAGGATAGATGCAATGACTACCGCCATTCTAATAGGTAGGTTAGATCTAAGGGCAGAGCCATTCTGCTCATGGCTAAAGGATTTAGTTCCTTCCATGTCAGATGTGAGTGCTGGACATTCTATCAAGTAGGACAGATGTAAGGGCTACCGCCATTCTAATGAGAAAATCAGATGTAAGTGCAGATCCATTCTGATGAGGAGGCTAGATGTGAGTGCTAGCCATTCTATCGAGTAGGACATATGTAAGGGCTACTACCATTTTGACGAGTAGGTCAGATGTAAGTGCAAATTTGTTCTAACGAGGAGGTCAGATGTGAGTGCTGGCCATTCTATCGAGTAGGACAGATGTAAGGGCTACTGCCATTTTGATGAGTAGGTCAGATGTAAGTGTAGAGCCATTCTAACGAGGAGGTCAGATGTGAGTGCTGGAAATTCTGTCGAGTATGACAGATGTAAGGGCTACCACCATTCTGATGAGTAGGTGAGATGTAAGGGCAAAGCCATTCTGTTAATGGCTAAAGGATTAGGTTCCTCCCATGTTAGATGTGAGTGCTAGCCATTCTGACAAGTAGGTCAGATATAAGGGCTACCAAAGACCTACAAGGAGGTAGGCATACACCCAGCATGAAAGAAGTTTGGCTCTATATAACTTCCTATGATGAGATAGCACACACATGATGATGACCAAGTGAGATCTAGATCGAGCTATGATCCAGATCCAGTTATGATGAATCCAAGAGATCCATATTGAGTGATGATCCAGATCTAGCAGTGACGATCTAGATCAAGAGATGATCCAGATCCTGATCCATATTGAGTGATGATACAGATCCAGTCCAATGATGTTGATCCATATCGAGAGATGATCCAGATCCAATGATGATGTTCCATGATGATCTAGATAGAGAGATGATCCAGATCCGAAGAATGAAGATGACTTGAAGATGATGATGACTTGAAGACTTAGAGGACTCAAGATCTAGATGACGAGATGATCCAGTTGATACAGAGAAGAATACCAGTGCTGAAAATTGTGTCGAAAGAATACCTTCCTAGTTAAGAGGGAGTGTTGATGTATTTGTATCTTCAGAATGTATTCATCTATGTATCTTATGTATTGTAACTCGATGTTTATTCCATGATGTATCTATTATATAATTGAGTCATGTTGTCATGCCCTGATGTTTCGATCAGGAGAATCAATAATGTAAACAAGTCATGTCAACCCTCCGATTGTGTAAGGGTTAAAGTCCCCATAGTTTCGGGGCACTAGGGTTATTAGAATATGCAAGTAGAGGTCGGCCCTAGTAGGGTTTTAGTCATGTTGGGATTACCATAAATAGAGATCTGAGATCTCTATTTAGCACACATCACTCACACACTCAAGTGTAGTGCATGGTTGAGGAAGGAAAGACATTGGGGCTAGACAAGAAGAAGATTACTGCTGTCGGGAGTGCATCTTACTGTTTTTGGGGTTTCACATCTTGTGTTGATTCTATCTCTGAGGAAGTTGTGTGGTTTTCTTTATTTATGGTTTCCCTGAAGAAAAACACTGTGTTCATTATCTCTTATGTTTGATTTATGTACTTGTTATTCTCTCAATAAAGATCCTAACATAATGCTAGCTTAATGTTGAAAAACTAACAGATGGTGCAGTGTGGAAGTCTGGTTCAGACTGATATGGGTCTGAATCAAAATTAGAGGCTGTGTGGCCCTCTGATGGTGTGGGAGATCACTAAGAATGACTACGATGGTGTCGACTGAGTGTTCCAAATGGTGTTGGTTCACCTCTTAGGAGTGAGGAAGATCGTGGAGGATCAATTGTGTTTGCTTTTGTGTATGAAACTAGTGGGTATGAGATTTGGACCCTGGTTTCAATGGCTTCCTATTGGCTAAAGGTGGTCTCTCAACCACCAAGACAGTCAAAAGACAATGCTTGGCTTGTTCCTCATGGGTGTTTCTAGTTAATCGAAAGGGGTCATTGCCTGTTTCGCTTGGCAATTCCTCTCAGCGGCTAGCTACTTTGGGGTTCCTGTGGTACTCCTCAAAATGATTTTCTAGAAAAAGCCCAAGTACTTCCCACAGTTGAAGTAGTTAGGGAATTATGTCCTCAAATACTACAGAATTGATTGAACTTAGTGTAAATTTGGTAAATTTTATTTGGTAAATTTTAAGGCTTACTCAGCGTCATGAACTCAGTTGGGTTAATTATTTGGTATGGTGTGTTGGTTTGCTTGTTTTTTTTGGTAATTGGTTTTCAATATGGTTTATGAATTCATGGTAGATTTCGTATCATGGTTTTGTATGCAAACATAAACAAAAATTTGCAAGAAAGTATGGTGATTAAACCTGAATTGTTGGCCTAACTAAATGTCTACCTCTTAGTGATATTCTTCTTCAATGAAGAGAAGGTGTTGGGCTCTCAACACAATGGGACTAAGCCCATATGTAGATCCTTAGGTCACCTCCCAAGTGCTAGGTTGGTCAACAGGGAGGAATCCTAGTGCCATGAGAATCCATCCTTCTCTACCCCCTCTACCTTGTAGGTCACCTGGTTTTAGTGGTTTGGGAAAAATACCATGGAGTGCCTAGATCTATACGAGCTTACATTTCGTTGTATCCAAGAATACCCCAGAGGGTGATGACTGGGTAGAGGAGGAAGGGGGCAGCAAGATGGTTATTTTTATGTTACTTTTATTTAGACTAGCTCATTTTATTAAGCCTTAATGATTGATTTAGCATACACACACTGTTCATGGAGTGATTTGTAGAAAATAAAATTTGGAATTGAAAGATACCTGCAATGGTGGACAGAGGCGGCTGCGATGCACTAATAGTCCTCTGAAAATAAAAATTACTATTAATAAAAGTTAAATACAACTTCTGTGTGATAGGCTATGCATTTCTGACCAAATCCCTCGAGGGGTTCGATCCCACAGCATCTCTAGGCCAAACAATTTCAAGTTTTCAAGTTTTATCCATTTTACCTTAGTTTTCAGAAATATTAGGTTAGATATATTCAAATTTGCTTTATTTCCTATTTTATTCAGTGCCAAAGACTCTACTAGGCCAAGCAGAGTTAGACTAACCCCAGTACCAGTTACTGTGGGCCAAATCTGACCCTACATGACCAAAAAACCCCTTTCCGGAGCAAGTTGCTCTTATCGAGGGAAAAGGTGAGACTGGGGCACTCTTAATTGGCCAACAGACACACCCAGGGTGCACTTAATCCTTAGAAAGGTGCAACTTCAGACCAGATGCTCAAGCTGCGGCTATTTTTGCATTCTGTGCAACCCACCCACTCATTTCTGGAAAAATACCGTGGTCCCCTCACTGGATTTGGTTAGAAATGTGCGGTATGTCACACAAAAGTTATATTTAAGTTTACTTAATAGTAATTCTCAGTTTCAAAGGAATTTTAGTGCGGCCCATCCACCTTTGTCCACCATTGTAGGTCTCTTTTAATTCCAGTTTTTATTTTCTACAAATAAATCCATGAACAATGTTTATATGCTAAATCAATCATTAAGGCTTACTAAAATCAACTAGTCTAACTAAAACTAATTTAAAAATAACCATCTTGCTGCCCCCTTCCTCCTCTACCAATTCGTCACCCTTTGGGGTATTCTGGGATACGATGAAGGGAAAGCTTGTATAGATCTAGGCACTCCATGGTATTTTTCCCAAACCATTAAAACTAGGTGACCTGGAAGGTAGAGGAGGTAGAGAAGGAGGGCTTCTCATGGTGCTAAGAGTCCTCCCTATTGACCAACCTAGCACTTGGGAGGTGACCTGAGGATCTACGAATGGGATTAGTCCCATTGTGTTGAGAGCCTAGCACCTTCTCTTGGTTGAAGAAGAATATCACTAAGAGGTAAACATTTAGTTAGGCCAACAATTCAGGGTTAATCACCATACTTGCTTACAAATTTCTATTTATATTTGCATACAAAACCATGATAAGAGCTCTACCATGAATTCATAAACCATATTGCAAACCAAATACCAAAACAAACAAGCAAACCAACACACCATACCAAATAATTAACCCAACTCAGCTCATGACGCTGAGTAAGCCTTAAAATTTACCAAGTTTGCACTAAGTTCAATCAATTATGTAGTATTTGAGGACATAAGTCCCTAATTGCTTCAACTATGGGAAGTAGTTGGGATTTTCCCTGAAACTCATTATGAGGAGTACCATAGGAACCCCAAAGTAGTTGGCTGTTGAGAGGAATTGCCAACCAAAATGGGCAACGACCCCTTTCGATTGAGTAGAAGCACCCATGAGGAACAAGACAAGTGCTATCTTTTGGCAGTCTTGGTGGCCAAGAGACCACCTTTAGTAAATAGGAAGCCATTGAAATCAGGGTTCAAATCTCATACCCACCAATTTCATACATAAAAGCGAACGCAATTAATCCTCCACAATCTTCCTCGTGCCTAAGAGGCAAACCACCACCATTTGGAACACTTGATCGGCACCTTCAAATCTACTCTTAGCAATATCCCACACCGTCAGAGGGGCACATAGCCTATGATTCTACTCTAGACCCATATCAGTCTGAACCAGACCTCCACACTGCACCATCAAGCCCCATGGCTACTGCAAAGTCGGATCCATTTTTTGGCCTAACCTTGGCAAGTGGACCCATGTCCACATCACAACCTGTCACCCACAACTTGAAAATTGGTCTAAGTACAATCATGTAGACTATCATTAACCGATTTCCACCACCAATAGTGACCATCCAAGCTGTCCCATTAGTAACACATGGGGGCAGTGGCCCCTCCACACACATTGTCCTCCCTGCCACATAGGGGGGCGGTGCACCGGCCACCCACATTGCCCCTACCACCATACATGGGGGAAATTCCCCTGCTACCCATACCATCTCACCCACAACACTTGGGTAAATTGGCCCATCCACCATGGTACCATCACAAGCACCCCCAGCCATGCAGATGCATTATGCACCTACAAACCCCAGCCCCATTGCGGCCCCATCCCACATCAACTTGGGGTAAAATATGCCCTTCATGGCTCTTGTAAACTTGTCTAACCTAGCTAGATTAATTAATGATCCCATCCTCCACCAAGAGTTTTGGTCACCCATGTCAACTAAGCCGCCATCAGACATCCCAAAGTTTGGAGGAAAAGCCAGGGAATGTCCCCAAAATCATATAATGACATTCCATCTATGGTGCTCATCCAACAGCATCGTAGATGACTCTGTCAGGATAAGGTTGTTCCAATGCACCCTTACAGGTGCCGCGGCCAAATGGTACATTGAGCTTCCACAAGCCAAGTACCCTGACTTCAACTCCCTAGCCTTGATGTTCCTACAGTATTTCTAACTCCCTGTTAGATATGACAAGGGGGTGGAGCTCTATTATCCTGTCGCCAAAACACCGCCACTCACATCACTAATCATATCCATGAGTGGTGACAATGCCGCAACTTATGTAAGATCCAACTTGATGACAGGATCTTCTTGGATTGGTTCCTCAAGACTTTGTTCCCGCCCATCACAAAGGACGTTGCTTATGAACATGCCCAATCTTAAGAAGAGGCCATACTGAAGGCCCAACAATTTCAACTCATCTATCTCCAGTCTAGATACTTGTACACTATCATTCCAGATTCTCCCTCTCCAGGTTCCTCTTACCGTGACACACTGAGGGCATCCCACGTAGGGGATGACATCATAGGGTCAGTCTCCCAACAAACATAGCCTCAATCGACACCACCGGTCATTGCACCACAACCAAGCAACACTGCTAATGTTTCTTATCAAAACGAAGCTTCGAACTATGATATAATGATGTCCTAGTACAGAGCAAAAACCTCTTATGCACAACCTGCGCCACCGCAGTAGGCTGAGGCCATGGCTTGGCCAACACAATAGTATGTGGGGAAAATTCCCACATTTTTGGCACCACCAGCCCCTCAAATATACTATGCATCACCAGTGCAACAAGTTCAATCCCCTGCCCCCGCTCCACCTGCTCCGTTGGGACAAGTGTTTGCACAACAAAACCATCCCAACCAGCCTGCCCCCAACAGTCAACAAGGGAAAGCTAGAAACAACCAACCTCGCAACCAAGGAAACAACTATCCACAGGGAGGCGGTCAACAACCAAACCCTCCCAATAATTCCACGGCTAACTGACCATCCCAAAACACCCCATAACAGAATGCACCAAGACGCAATGCTCTATTGCACACAAACCAACTATGTACACTTTGCGATGTTTATGGGAATTACACATTTGAGTATCCCCTCATTATTCGCACTAAGCAAGCCATTCAAAATGAGGCCCAACTAGCCACTAATTCCCCCACTCAATCCCAACCCAACCAGGCACTACAAGGACCTCTTCCCATGGTGCTTCAAAACCCACTACTAGTACAAGGATTGGTGGTAACCGCTCCCCCTCCCCAGGCCAATCCCAATGCTCCGGGGGCACTGCCCTCGGCCGAAACAAGTGATCACCACTTGATGACCATGACCACTGAAGAGGTCAACTTACAGACTAGAAAAAATCAGTAGGGTACCACTACTGAACTTGGTGACTCATCAGCAACATCCACATCTAAGAAAACCAACCTACCTCTCAAGTTACCCCCATTCTCACACCCCCCATACGCAGAATTACCTATAATGCCACAGCTAGAGCTGGATTTAGCTATAGCATTGTGGATAATTTGGCCCAGAATCCAACTACCATGTTCGCACTTGAGGTACTTAAAACATGCCCAATGCAGTGGAAATCCTTACTACCACTCTAGGGGTAGTAGACCCCTCTGATTCCAAGCTAATAAAATTTGACATGAAAAATGGAGAGCCACGCATGCCCTCCACTATCACCTTCCAAATCTTGGTATCCATCCGAAAGTTGGTTGTGCACCGATGCATAGTTGATGAGGGGTCATCCACATGCATCATGTCTACCTTGGTTTAGCAGAATCTTGGATCACCAATTCTACAACTGTCTTCCATGACTCTATGGGCTTATGATGGAAACCCCACTAAAGCCCAAGAAATCCTCCCCCATGGCCCCATCACGTTAGCCGGGAAGATAGTCCTGATTGACATCAAAGTTGTCAATGCTCAACTGGGCTACAACCTCCTCCTTGGGAGGAGTTACATGTATGCCATGAGAGCCGTCGCATCAACTGTCTTCTGCCTCATGATGTTCCCCCACGAAGGGAATATTATGATGGTTGACCAGCTCACCTACCATGATCTGCAAGGGTTAACAACGCCTGCCAATGTTATCCCTACCATCACCACCATTAAGCCACAAGGGGTGACTGCAAATGCTAACATCATCCCTGTAACCAACACTATGGTTGAAAACACACCAGCCTCCCCACCATTGAATGTGGGCCCTAGGTTGTTTACAGATCCCACCATCATAGCTCCTTTTCCGTTGGTGTCACCACCACTAACACAAAATCAAACTGTGAACTTGTGCATGGTCTCATCAAGCACCGCTACACCAAAACAACAATCGTAGCCGCAGCCCCAACCACAACCACAACATCATCTGTATCGACAACATCAACAACAACCACAACATCATGCGCAACAGCAACATTATGTGTAGCCGCAACCACAACCTCACCCCCACATGCAAATAGCTAGGATTTATGGGGGATCATCTCGAGCCCATACAATTCCCTTCCTCTTTCCCCCACCTGGTGTCATGAGCAAGCTAGTCATGGCCACCTTAAGCCTACCCATCTTTACTTTGGAGATCCGGGTGTGGTATCTTGATCCACCAGCTCAACCAATAATGCCCCAAGTTGTGTTTACTCGGGTGCAACCTATTACGGTTGAGTCTTACCCCCCACTTGGTCTGCATAAGCCAATCGCCACACCCACAACTGTACCACCCCAACCCAAAAGGGCCAGGGAAAAAAAAACCAAAGCCACTGCAGAACCATGAAAAGTCCCACCTTGCACCATCTACAAACAACAGGGACATCCAAATCAGAATTCCCCTGAAATCCCAGTGATCCGTGCACATCTGAATGCCATGGATACGAATGAAAACATCCCCGTGGTTGAACTCCCAACTGCGCCACTAGTGAAGAACAAGGTATTGAGGACAAACCATGCTTGCGCCCTTTGTAGCTTGTACGGACATTACACCCACCATTTCCAAGACCTGCCCCAATTTCGAATGGCTCTCACTGACCTCCGTCACCATTGCTTTAAGTTTGAGATCACCTTAATCGAAGAAGTTCACCCACGACCACCTCCTTCTTCTGACACCATGTCCATTTACATGATGTCTAGTTCCCCCGACTAGCTCATCCCCATCTCCAATGACAGTCCATCAGACCTATTGCTTCGTTGCTTCAACAACGATGAGGAGATACTTGAAACTCTAATCACCTCGAAATACCCATGGGACAACATGCACCATTTCTCGTTCTTCCTCTCGGAGGAGCTTGTGTCGCAATTCGACCAGTTTTTCGTGGAGACCAAAGATTTCATCCTTGGGAAGGTTGACTGGTTCAAGAACCCAATCCCAGTACCAGATGCCTTCGAAGAGGGGAGGATGGCAAACATTTCACCAACCATTAAGATCAACATCTCAACAACTCTGAGATCATTGAAGAAATCATGCTAGGGGAATGTTGCTCCCCAAAAGAGGTCAATTCCTACACTGCTCTCTTCTAAGAATTCTGCGACATCTTCACCTGGTCATACACTAAAATGCCCAGCTTAGATCCATCCATCATGGAACACCACATTGACACATGGCCTGATGTGGTACCCATTCGCCAGAAGCAACGACCCATCCATCCATCCAAGGTGGCTGCAGTGAAAGTCGAGATAGAGAAGCTGTGCATAGCTAGCTTCATTTATCCCATTGCATACACAACTTGGGTTTCTAATCTTGTTCCTATGAATAAAAAATAGGGTACTATTCACATTTGCATGGAATTCTGTGATCTTAATGGGGCATGTCCCAAAGACAACTTCCCCACACCATTCATCGACCAAATCATCAATGCATGTGCCGAACATGAGGCCTTCTCCTTCATGGACAGATTTTTCAGCTACAACCAAATCCAAATCTAGAAAGAAGACCATTACAAAATGGCATTCACAACCCCATGGGGCACATTCACCTACCAAGTCATGCCCTTTGGCCTCAAAAATGCTGGAGCCACCTTCCAACATGCCATGACATATTGTTTCCACGATTTAGTTCACATCATCTTTGTCTACTTGGACAATCTCACCGCTCGATCACGAAAACAAGCACAACATATAGACGACTTGTGGCAAGTCTTTTTACGTTGCCGCAAGTACAACATCTACCTGAACCCCCTTAAGTACATTTTCTATGTCCCAACACGCCGTTTACTTGGATTTATCGTCTCCCACAAAGGGATAATAGTAGATCCCCTCAAAGTTCATGCCATCCTTGATCTTCCTTCCCCAAGAACTCAGTATCAACTACAAAGCATACAAGGCAAGGAAAATTTCCTTCCCAGCTTTGTGCCAGAGTATGCAACAAAATCCTATGGATTCATTCACCTGCTCTGCACAAAAATCCCCTTCATCTATGATCAGCAAGCACAAGAGTTGTTTGAGGCACTCAAACAAGCCTTGGCTTCTGCACCATTATTCTCACCACCAGATTTCACTCGAAAATCCATCCTTTATGTGTCAGCCTCATAAAATTCCATTGCTGGAGTCTTGGTCCAAGAAGATGATGCTCGCCAAGAGCACGTGATTTACTATATTAGTTAGAAGCTAATAGGACCCCCATTACGATATTCACCCAAGGAGAAACTAGCCCTCACCGTCGTCTTCTCTTCTCACAAATTGCACCACTATATCATTGCCAACCATATTCGAGTAGCGGCTGATTCAAACCCAATGGGGTACCACTTAAGCCACCACCTTCTACAAGGTCGAGTATACAAGTGGGTAGTCGTCTTCCAAGAGTTTGACCTAAAATTTGTGTCTCCAAAAAGCACGAAGGCACTCGCACTGGCGACACTCATGACTGATCTACCCCAATTAACCACATCATCACCCCCCAACGATGATCTCACTGATGATTTCCTATTCGTCATATCTATAGACAACCCATGGTATTGAGAAATCCTTCTCTATCTACAAACACAAAAGTTCCTAGCACACTTCAATCGTGAGGATAGGCGATGCATCCGACATCAAGCCATTCACCGTTTGCTGATTGGAGATGTTCTGTATCGTCGAGGCATAGATACCATCCTATGTCATTGCCTCACCCGTGATGAGGCTGAGACCATCCTCAATGACAGTCATAGCAGAGCCTGTGGTGGTCACCTATCAGGCCTAGCAACCGCCCAAAAGATTCCGCGCACTGGCTATTTCTAGCCCTCCATCTTTGCTAATTGCATAGAGGCAGTTAAACATTACCACAGCTTTCAACTTTTTCCCCAAAGGAAAGAACCCCCCCCCCACACCCTTACACCCCATAGTCACAGTCAAGCCTTTTTGCAAATGGGCAATAGACTTCATGACAATCAACCTCGTTTCGGCTAATGGTCACAAATACATCATCGTGGCAGTCGATTACTTCACCAAGTGGGTCGAGGCCATGCCCACATTCGATTGCAAAACTTAAACCGCATCATGTTTCTTCTTCTACCATGTTATTACACGGTTTTGTGTCCCCAAACAATTATTCTTCAATCATGGGGCACACTTCCAAGATGTCATATGGGCTGAATTATCAACCATGTTGAAATTTGAACACCAATACTCCTCTTCCTACTACCCTGAAGGAAATGGCCAAGTTGAAGCACTCAACAAAATCATTGAAACAATGCTCCAACGGATGGTAGGAAATCATAAAACCAACTGGCATCACATGTTATTCTCTGCCCTATGGGCTTATCGTACATCCAGAAAAACCGCCACCGGTTTCACCCCTTTCTTCCTAGTACATGGCGTTGAATCTGTGCTCCCTTTAGAGTTCCAAATCCCATCTCTCTGCCTCATAGTGGAACTCCTTCCTGATACTTCACCTTTAGAAGACCGAATCCTCCAACTTGAGCAAACCATAGAATACCGTCGAGCTGCCCTCCAAGTCATCGAAGCAACAAAAACATGATCAAAGATCCAAGATTCAGTGAAGGTGATATGGTTCTAGTATACAACCAACCCAATGATAAACTGGGTAAAGGCAAGTTTGAATCAATGTGGTATGGCCCATATGTCATCCACCGTTGCCTCGGAATAGGGGCATACACCCTCATTGACTCTGATGGAAAACTCTTGGAGAACCCCCACAATGGGCTCTACCTCAAGAAATTTTATGCTTAACATCACCAATGAGTCACTTCATTTTCTTTTTCTTGTTTTTCAATGTTTTTCAGCAAAATCAAAGGCAGCACCATCAGCTGCTAGTCAAAAGTCACCCAAAACCGGTTCAAGACACCTCTCACACCTCTAGGCTCAAATTTATATCCCTTTATCAGACCATTGTCTCATGTTTAATAAATTAATTTCAGGACCATTTCCCACAAGTCACCTTGATTCACGAGCCATGACATAACAATGCGAGTGTTTATGGACTAATACTCATATCACACTTCTCGACCGCTACTCATAGAAGTTGTCGGGCCACTGCCCGTTAAGAATTGTACTATAATTTTTATTTTTGTATTTATAATTGTCTTTTTCACTGTACCTTACCCAGACATCTGGACCATCGTCCACAAAACCTTTTGTTTTTCTTCCATACATTTGACATAGAAGTTTCCTCGGGCCACTGCCCATTTAGAAATGTAATTTTAGCTTTTATTTTGTATTTTTAACACATAGTTGTCTTTTCCATTCACTGCACCTTACGTGGACCTCTGGACCACTGTCCACAAAATGATTTCTTTCTTTCATGTATTTGGCATATAAATGCCTCTATACTTGTACTCACATCACATGTAGTCAAGTTCGTCCACCGCAACACACACACACTCTCCTGGCCTCTGCTCGAGATCCACCTCAATTTGCGTGCCTCTGCCACACCATCTTCCAAGCCTCTGTCGCGACATATCCCACGCATGTATTGGTATGTTTGAGAGCCTTATGCTTTTTCCATACTACGCAAATGACCTATGCACCTCTATCCACCGTTCTAACAAGAGGGCACCGCTCATGCAACCATCGGTTTACCACATTGGAGTTTCGTTTAAGCTCTTTTCTGACTCCTTAAAACAATGAAAAGATTGCCGAGCGTAGCTGCTTCCTTTCCCAGTCGTTAAAGTGTAGGAAAGGGCGTCTACATCATCTCGTTTATCTCCTTTTGCAGACCATGTAGACCATTTCATGAAAAGGACCTCCTTGGCACACTCAAGCCAAGACCATTCCCCTCTGCATACTTTTGTGCTTTCTCCGACAGAGGGGCCGCACTTTACGAAAAAGATGACCACCGGTTGTCATTAAGCTCTTTTCTAGTCGTCTCAACAAGAAAAGATCGCCGAGCAAACTTGGTTTCGTTCATTCTCATAAAAGTATTTGAATGACCATCCTGTCAGTTTAGGTTTAACCTTTTATGACCTGATTGGACTACCAATGGTAAATAAGTCTCTCATCCCCTTTAGGATGGGCGAGCTCTCCTATGTATACTTCTATCCTTTTTCAGGCATATGAGACTACCAATGAAAAATATCCCCCACTAGAGTCTTCTTCATGCTTTCAGACTCTCTAAAATTGAAATCACCATTGAGCATTTACCTTCTTGGGCTCAGCAAAAATCCACAAGATCGTACCACAACGGTGTCCCTAGAAACCACCCCATAGAAAATAGTTTGGAAACATCCCCACATTGGGTTGCCTTTGTTTATATTAATCTACAATGTGTCTTCCTTGGATCCCATTAGTATCAAAAGTGTCCACCGTCTCCAATTATTTCCCATCTGTAGTGACATTCCCAGTATTACAGCTATGATCCCATTCCTATGAGTCAAGTTTCATTTGTTTCCTGGTCCACCCTACCATCATACTCTGAACAGAGGAAGTTTGAGTCTCCCACTCCCCCCCTGTCCCTATTTAGTTTTTCCCTTCCCTCCCCTTCCTCCCAATTCAGTGATTCAGTCCACAGATTGCATCACACCTTTCAGTTATCCCTTGCGCTCCTGGTCAAGGAAACATTATTTCCTTGACTAGGGGCAGGTCTCCCTTTGTCGATTCCAACACACATATTCTAGAGGATAGACCTAGAGGTCCCTATACCTTGGTTTCATTTACATCATTGATGAGTTCCTTGGACCACTTGAGAAGAGTCCTTAGTGCCTCTTGGGATGGTTGTTTCTCACGTTCTCAACCTCAACTCCATCATCATACCATTGAGATTCATACATGGTTTGTTCCGCAAAATACTTGGTTGAAGACCCCGAATATTACCTAACTCTAGCACATTGGTGATTCCACTCGAGGGACCTAAACAAGTTATTTCTCGTGTGACTTCTGGGTTGTGTTGGAGATAGTGATTAGAATCCCCAACAGTGCTTTGATATACCTTTATGATTGATACAGCACACTTGTACCACAGAGACTTTGACTCTCAATCAGTGAGTCCATACAGCTATGTACCATTCCAGATCCAGTAGACCATCAGTCATGAAGATATAGCATTCCATGAGAATGCCATGGGTCCAATGTTCCATATTAGTTTTGTATTCATCCTCACATGAGAGGAAACCATCATTATAATATCAATTGTATATGATCAGCTCTTGTATTTTAGAGCATATATCAAATGATTCTTCTAACATTGTCACAAGCATGGGAATACCAGCCTCATCCATATACATGTCACACATTTATTGTATCTCACCCATTGATGGGAACCAAATTAATACAAAACCAAAATCCACCATGTCCCAGCCCCGGAAGCACCACCTCTCAATAGCAAATCCTATGATGTCTGTCGGCCATACATTGAGCTCCTGCCCTCACACATCAGCGGGCAATCTGTTAACCCAAAAATCCCCCACGTATCTCTCAATGGTCTACACCACCCAAGGACACCATCTCACAACACTCATTTCACTCCACAAGACCTTCCATTTGTCCCCCACACCTCCAAAAGAGCCCAAGGATGAAGAAAAGGGCTAAAACCCCCAAAAAAGAGCCCAAAATAGCCCCCTAGGAGCTAAATCCCTCAAAAAGGGGCTAAAACCCTAAAAGGGGCTAAAGGCCCAAAAAAGGGGCTAAAGCCCTGACCAAGGGCTTAAAAACCTAAAATCCCTTGGAAAAACTATAAAAGGAGGTTGGGGGGTCACTCTCAAAACACTCACTTGCCTATTGTTATGCTACCCGTGGATGCTTTGAGACCTTTTGATCTCAAACCACCCACTCCCCTCTCCTCCATCTTCATCTCATCAAGCCATTGCTTCCCAACCAAGAGAGAGGTCCTCCCATGAGCTAAGGCATGGTGGCCCATTTCCACCTAAGTGAGGTATAATTTATTTTCATGGTTGTTTATCTGTTTTGTTTCCTAACCCTCATTTCTATTTGCAGGTTTTTCATTAACATTTTTTGCAAGTTTTCTCCATTGTAGCTTAGGTTTATTTTGCAGGTTTTGGAGGCAGAACCCTAACCTATTGTGTGTAGAGGGGTTCAACAATGCTTCATATCCTCTCCTTTATTTTCTGTCATTAGCTATTAGGTCTAGTTTACAGTAGCTGCTATCTACTTGCTCTTGCTTAGATGAGCTTAGCTTAATTCACTGCTCTGTTTATGTCATATTTCCGTTTTGTTTTTTCATGTTTTCAAAGAGTAGGATCCTACCCTTATGCCCTATAGGCACAAGGGAGCCATTCTTACTCCTGTAGTGAGGAGAAATTCTCACTACATAGTTGTCTCTTACTCTTTGCATCTTGACACATTTGATATTTTGTGGTTGTCTTTGTGCCTTGACCTAATTGATATTATTATGCAAGGATGTGCATGCATGATAATCCTTAGTTGTGACTATGAGATGAGGATTATAGAGAAGAGGATGTAAACATAGGTAATTTTAATATGTATTTTTGTGGTGACCATTGAGGACAATTGTTGTGAGAAACCACAAATGTATAAAAGGACGAAGGGAGATTACATCATGATCATGCCACCCATGAAATTGAAAGACTATTCTTGAGTGAACAATTTTTTATTTTATTTTATTAATAACCATTGTGCAGGTGCTTTGGTCCAAACCTTTTTTCTAACTCACTGTTTCTCCATGTCATGTGCCCAATGACACCTCCCTATAGCATTGGATAAATCGACCTATGTACAGTTTGTGATCTTAGCTACATGCCATTGTTTGTATTTGCACGACATCGAGTGTTGTTTATAGTTGTCATGATTCCATGATATTAATGCAAGAAATGAAGTCTTGTAGAGGAGGACTCATCAAACTGGGCTTTTGAATTTCATTTTGATTAAAAAAGAGTGGACATTGGTAGCGAGGATCACGTCGGTAGTAGGAACAAAGTTTTGAGCTTGTTTTGGGCCTAGTAGTAGACTAGTAGTTGCTATCTGTTGTTATAGTCATAGTCATTGACACATTGCCACACTTTAGATTGCAGCCCCATTGGGAGTAAGAGTCACATATTGATGGCTAGTGTCTCATAGTGATCAATAATTACTGATCATCTTGCACAACTAAGCAGTGAGTGCATGACATGATTGAGTGAGTTATTATAATTTATCATATTTCCAATATTTTGAATGATGATTTGAAATTTATAGCATAGGAAATTCAATATCTTGAGAAATTTATATGGATGGGTAATTTCAAATGTTGCCCTTCTTTTGAAATTTTGACACAAACTATGCCCTTCTTAATTAGAAGGGTAAATTTGAGATTTTAATTTTTTTTTGAAGGGAAATTTTAAATTTACACTTCTAGGAAGGGCTAGAACCCTTTGGAAGGGCTTGAAAGGGTTCAATTTGAATGCTGCTCACCACTCCTTCATGCCTGCTTAATTCCAAAGAGGAAATTTCACATACCAAGTGAGTGTTTTCTCTGAATTTAAGTGGCATGTATAATCTTATTTTCAATGAATTTCAAAGTAGATATCAAGAACTCAAGTCCTTTCCATGGATTTGTAAACTAAAGCATTAATTTTTTTTCTGGTGTAAATAGAATTATTGTTGTTCTATGATAATAAAAATATTAATATTCATGGATTTGTAAACCGTAAAACATTAATTTTTTTGGGGGGTGTAAATATAATTATTGTTGTTCTATGATAATAAAAATAATAATAATGAATTTAAAGTTCCTAGTAATTAATTAGGTTTAAATTTATGTTAATCATTCTAGTAGCTTATGATTTAAAGTCTGGAACTTATCTCCCAACCACTTGAGGTGTTGATCTCTTCAGAATAATCTATGGTTTCAATTAGGTAGACATATTTTGCTAAAGGGATTTTTTGTGTACTTCCATTCCATTTGTGTTGAAGTTATTTCCTCCTTTTCAAGAAATAAAAATAATCTATTTTTAAGATCACAGTCAAGCGAGACACCAATTTTGTTGTATGAGACCCCCCTATTTGTGGGACAAGGAACCTCCTCTGTGCAACTATTTAATTGCTGAAGTCTACATACGTGTGCATACCCTACCCCCCTTCGGATTTGAACATGTGACCTCCTAGGAGGAAACACATGTCCTAATAAAATTATCAACATAGATTAGTGTGACTATTAACCCCAAAGGATTCAACTTACCAGCACATAACTAGATAAATTCCCAACAACATTGACGACAATCGGTTGAACTAATTTTGAGTATACAGGTTAACAACAATATTGCACTTAGAGAAGAGAGTTGATGCCAGCAAACACATCCACTAACATCTGGAGTTGTAGAGACCTCACTGGATGTCTCTAGTTGTGCACATCGTGAATCAGGAGGGTGGTGATGTCAGATGCAAAATTTACCTTGCCAATAATGCATAAAGGAGGATTAACTTGATAGTGATAAGGAGAGGTCATCACTACAGTATACATATCATATTCTGCGAGGTGATCAGGACTGTTAGAGATCGAGGAATCAAAATATTTACCTGAAACTTCGATATGGGGTCGGGCTTCTACCTTTATCGCATATGGATCTGAGACTGGTTCTAGTTCAGTACACCAGTTTAATTATAATTGAGTCTTTGATTACTTAAAATATTGTTCTTGGTGCTTCCATCGGTTCAATTATTATTGGATCAATTGCTACGACGTTTAAAGGAATTGATCCTGGTGAAGCTACGTCGATTGGTGCAACCAGTTCGATGGTTACAAATCATGATAGTTATATTGAAGTTAGAAAAACACCTTAGTATGGGACTTGGGACTCTTATATTGAATGATCAACAACTAGCTATGATGCTTCTAGGTATCGATATGGTACTAGTTCTAGTACCTAATTCATAACTGTAAGAACCTAATTTCCTTTGGTACATGCTTGACGGTTTGCTTCAATGGTGCAGTAAGAATAAAGATGGTCAAGAGCAAATTCGATCAATTGCTTTGTTGGATCTTTGAATATCGAGGCGCATGGCACCAATATTACTAATAGAAGGTAGACAATTTACAAAATTTACTAAATTGTAACACTTCATTGTCACAATTGCAATTTTCCATGACACAATTAAAAAGGACTAATTCATATTCTTCTAGTTAGTCATTTTTTATGTCATGACTAAATTAGTCATTTATGTTAGTCATTTTTAACTCTGTCACTTATTGTCTAGTCATATTTGTTAACTGGTGACTAAATGAGTCGTTAATTTTAGTTGTTTATAGTTGAGTCAATCAAAATTGCTCATATTTAGTAGTAAATCACTTGAAAAACCTGTGGTGACTAGAATTTTTAGTCACGTAGTAGCTAATTCCTCATTTTGTACTAGTGGGTCAAAATAGTTACAGATTTAAAAAATGACAATTTTTACATACAAAAGAATGTGTTTCACTTCAAACCTTGGGCTTGAAAGCTTTGAATCCAGGGAAGAAGGAGCTAAATGTATTATTGTACAAATATTTTCTGCAACATTAGTATGTACTTTAGGGGAATTATGTTTTGCAATATATCAAACAAACTAAATTAGTGACATACTTTACTATCTTAACCCAAAAAATATATTAACAACAAACTAAATAAAAAATGTAACAGAGAATCTGAGATTTGAATGAATGAAAAGATAGAAATAATGATCTAATTATTGTCTACTAGAACCTAAAAAGCAGTTAATTGGATTTTTAAGCACATCACTATAATCAATCTATATACACACTGAAGACTCTAGTGATATAGTGCCTAGCACATATACACTTGTTTCTTTCTCAAGGAAGGACCTAAGAATCCAAGACAAGCTACACTTATCCAACATAATTATAGGTGAACTCAAGTTGTCTAAAATCATTTCAAGAAAGTCGGTATCATCTAGCAATTGCATAGAATCATCGATATACATATGATCATCTTCTCCAACTAGATGAATTGTTGGAGACGAATTAAAATATGGATATAAAATGAAGATCATAAATAGACACATATTTTGAACCAAAATTGGAATTTCTGTTGAGATAATAAAACAAAGAAGTAAACATTAACATTTGCAGAAGAAAATGACAAAATTGATATTTGTAGTAAACTAAAAAAATAAGCAGATTACAACAAACTATTGAATAAATGAGTGCAAAATATCACAATAAAAAGATGTAAGCTAGATAACAATCTACAAACTGCATAATTATTACTATTACAACTAACCAGTAACTAGTATTTATGATCAACTAATTCCTAAGAGCTATGTAAAATTTTCCCTATCTTTCATATCCATTCATGTTGATGGATGTGATACCAATTAAGTTAACCATTTTACAGAATATCTCTTGGAGTTCTTGAATATATGAGAAAAGTACCATTATATGAAATCAAGCAAAGTAAAAGTCAAATAAGGTAATAAAACTTTGCCATTCATAAAACAATCTATTGGTGGCATTAAAACAATACATGAAAAAGAAATATTTTAGACAGAGTGCTGCAAAGCATAAGCTACCATATCAGACAGTTCTAGAAAATGAAACATATTTTTATAGAACATTTAACCAATCAATTTTGTATCATTTAACCAAGAACAAAAATAATAGATGTTGACAACATAACACAGGATATGGTTTAAACAGATATCCCATGCAACAATTTCAAATTCTCCATACTAGACTAGCAGTGGTTAGGTTCCAAACTTCAAGCGAAAAAAAAAAAACATGCTTTTTTATTCAATTTTCAAGTGTCTGAAGAAATATATTTCAACCATAATAGACATCAAACAAGCACAATGTTAGCACTTGTTATGCAATAGGTAATATGCTTAAAGGCCAAGCACTGTCACTCACATGGGGAATCAAAATTACTAATGCATTATTTTTCAAATAGAATACAACAATAAAGTTATGAAAGCTTTAAAAAACTTCATTCCCTTGAGGTAATTTCCAAGCACATTCATTATCACTAAAATTAAATTTGACAAGTCACTCTGTAGGAGATAGCTCTTAGCTAAAAAGAATAAATAAAAATATAATACCTTCTCCAAAAGGAGACTTTTGAGTTGTATTATTAAGGACTTTTGTGGGCATTCAAATAGGTCCCTTGATTCTCAGACGCTTGTCCTTGGAAACATGCACAAGATTGACAAAAACTGCAAGAGAATATTTTAAAACTATAATTGTTAACCTTCAAAACATGGATATTATCTAAATGATTAACGTTATCTGTGCTTTAGTAAATAACAACTACAATCAATGTATGAATTTCCTAAATATGTACACCGAGCTTATATAGAGAGAGATATAGAGAGAGAGAGACAGATATTTCCAACATAATAAAGAGGTTATAGTAAAACTACATACCTTTTTCAATACTCTTTACACTTTTAGAAGACAAAGTAATTTTGATCCAGCGCAAATATTCCCAAGGGTCCTCGAGTCTGGCCTTCATGGGCATAACCATACCCATTTCTATGGTTCTGTAAATACAAGAAGAAATCAGAATTAAAGAAAAAATGAAAAAAGGAAAACATGTAGACTAGAAAATACTAAACACTAAACTAGAATGATAGTCCCTAATTTTTTGGTCAAGGAAATATGGGGAGATACAACAAAAAATTGAACATGGTAGGGATAGTTTTAAATAAATCTTTATCCACATGAATTTCTAACACCTAAACATTAATTTTACCATGGATATTGAAGAGAACAATAAAATCCCCTTTCCTCGACGTTCGAGTCACCAAAAAATATGATGATTTGGTTGCACACCAAGTTTATATGAAACCCACCCACACTAATAGGTATTTTCATGCACAATCTCACCATTACCCTTCCCATAAAGTCATAGTGGTAAAAAAATTAGTAACAAAATCCCTTAGGCTCTCAGACAACGAACATGTGGACCAAGAAATATTCGAGCATCTTACCTCCACATTCAGAAAGAATGGATACAAGGATTACCAAAATTGAAAAATCAATGAGATTGTTTTAAAATACCCACAGATTACAGAAACCAAATACTAATGCTACTAAAGAATGCAAAAATAGAATTTCTCTTCCATATATCAAGGGCATTTCATAAAAGTTAGAAATTATTTTAAATAGAGGTGATATTGAAGTAGCCTTATCCACCATCAACACCATCAGAAAAATCTTGGACTCAACAAAACACCTGGTTGACCCTTTAATGTACAAAGGTGTCTATGAATTCCTTGTTCCTATGGTAAATTCCACATAGGAGGGACTTGACATACAGTGGATACTAGGTTTAAGGAACATAGTGCATAGTTAATATTAAATAGAACTCAAAATTTTTCCCTTGCCAAACATTCATGGAAAGCAAGCCATCATGTTTGCTTAGACAAGGACAAAATAATAGACAAAGTAGACAATTATAACAAGAGGAAGGTGTTAAAATACTTTGAAATAGAACTCCAACCAAATAAAATCAACAGAAATAATGGCGTAAAAGTTAGTAAAAGTTGGGAACCTTTGATCTACGATTTAAGAAAAAAGGTCACCCACATACCTAGCTGACATTACCAATCTTAAAATGGGTGGGCTGATTTAATTTTTTAATATGATGATGTCAACTCAAAATTCGATGGGCACCTCTTTATTTTGATTGAAGCTCGTGAGGATGATCATAGTAGAGATCAATGCATCCAAGAATTTGGCATTATAACACAGAGTCCCTTGTTAATATTAATAATTTCTCCCTACGTTCTCTTCAGAATGTTTAACCAAAGTAAAAATATTCAACATGAAGAATTTATAGCCCATGTACTCTTTAGCTTAAAAATAAAAAGATAATTGTAGATATTTTTTTAAATCATGAGCTAATTCTTTCAAACACAACATTATTTATCAAATCATCATGCAACACATTTCTTCCCTCTAAAACTCATTGAAAATTGGGACAATTTAAAAAAAGCAGGCTTTATTTTTGACTCTGATTTTAATTTCAACTTGATATAGGTTACACTATAACAATATAAGATCACAACTCATTGGTTCTCATAGATCAATGCCCACAATAGCTATGTAAGGGAAATATAAAGGAAAGCATGCAACATACAACATAATGATCGAGAAAACAATGTGTAGCATCAATATCAATCAGAACACAACCAAAAACCATTACACTACAGTAGATAATCCACAAACAAAACAAAAATGCTAAAATATGGAAGAATATGAGGTTCCATGTGAAAATAGATACTTTCTGTGGTTGAATATACGCTTAGAAGGAAAAATTATACAAGATTGAAAGAAATAAATTAAAAACAATAGTAATTGATGGTATATTTTTCAAATGAAGGAGTAATTATTTCAATCACAACAAATTCAATCCAACCATCATGTACCACACTCCCCCACTTCAAAACTAATTGAAATTTGGTGCATTAGAAGAAAGTTGGTGGATTGGTTTTTAACCCATATTTTAATGTCAGCTTGCTATGGCTTACATTGTAGCAGGTACTTATTAAATTCTCATATTTTAGTATGATTTAACTAGTATCTTAAACAGTTAGAAATAGGGGATTAAAACCACAATGAAATTTCAACACCTATTCGAGGAACCTAGTGTCATCATCATCTTTTACATCAACAATCAAAGAACTTTATACTAGAACTAAACATTCACTACTCATGAATAGAATTTACTTGAAATGGTGCACCTAAAAAATTATGCTTACACGTTTGAGTTCTTTGAAGATTTAATTATAGATATATGGAAATTTGATGTCTTTTTAGATGGTCCACTTCAACTCTCAGTTACCTACTGTACACATGTTTCTCATTTTCCTAAAGGGTGTACACACACATATGCACTAGAAATCTTGTTAGACATATTTTCAATGCACAAGTATCATTGAAAATATTATTGTTCCACAAACCCTCCAATGCACAGAAATAACTCTTAAGATAACACATATGTGAGGTACTCCAAATGCAAGAATGATAAAAAGGAAACCACCAGTATTAGTTAATTTTATTGAAGGCTTCACAGTATTTTGGCATATCCATCACAACACCCATCAAACAACCTAATTGCATATAATCGCTAGGAAAATGTATTCCCACTAACAAACGATGGACATACCTGAGAGAGAGAGATACGTAGCTGTAGGGAAGAGTTGGACAAATACAGATTGCAAGGCATTATTCAAAACATTCTATAAATGAGTATTTCCTATAAAAAAAAAACATGATAGGTGTTAGATATCAAAGAAATGTTGGGTGCGAACTTTCATCTATTTTTATCCAAGAATTGGAGAAAATTTAGTAATATGCATTACCTCCTTGAATAAAATATGTTCCCTTAGGAACACATGATGTTATTGGAGAAAAAGGAATATCTAGATCATCTGCATGATCATATGCACATAACTTCTTTTACTGGGATTTAAACTAAATATTAATTTTAATTACGAATGGCAGAGGCTTCAAGAGTATAGTTCATTTTCTTCAAATACAGGTTATGGGTGAGAGCAGAAGTCAATCAAATGAAAAAAAAAACATCAAAATGAAGTCTCTTTGTATTTCTCATTATACAAGAAATCCTAGCATAGAATATTGAATAATATATGAATACAACTACACCATCATAGATCCATGTTAAACCGGGACAGATGGCGATAAATGGTTGTTGGTTGGAGTTGTTTTATTTC